>JAVLVB010000624.1:1905184-1915446 GCA_032876305.1 Orestias chungarensis | reverse complement strand
TTGTCCTTTTACCAAAATAAATACAAAGATTGTTCTTGCTCAGCTTTGCCCAGTTTATTTCCTTCCCTTCAAATAATTCCTTCTCGTCCTACATAGTTATAAATATATTATTTTAGTAGCAACAAACAGCAGAAGGTTTTTGATGAACTACACCAAAGATTATCGAGAATGATACTACTGTATATGTGGTTCATATAGGTAAATGAGGTTTTAAGAAAACAATATATTGTTGTATCTTAAATCAAAAATACCTTATTACTTATTATCTGGACTTACCCATTTGAATTGAGTTTGTATGTAAATGTCAGGGACTAAAAAATCACTATGGATCTACTCAAAATGAATTAACAAAAATATGTTCGTCATCAGACTAGCAAAGAATTGGGATCTACAGCAAGTCAAATTTTTGTGTCACAGTTTTTTTATGGTAGTTAATAGGCAAAAAAGTCAGAATACAGTAGGGCAGTTTGTCCAGCCATTACAGGGACTAACAACTAAGAAGACACACCCAAGAACATGTCAGATTTTTACTAGTTTTTTTTCTGTGCTTGAAGATTGAAAACAAGAGAAAAGCCAGACATGTAAAGGGAGAAAATACAGACTCCGAGATTAAAAACTGAGAGCAGACAATTTGAGCTGGAAGGTAACCCTGCTACCAACATAATGTAACTAAAATTGGATTTTCATCAAGCAAACAAAGACAAAACAGTACAATAAATACTGTAGGAATAGTTTTGTTATTTCTTAGATTTATGGCTTTATTAAGTTTATCAATAATCCCTTGTAAATAAATTAGTGATATTTCCATATCATTCTGTTTATGATTTTATTTTTGATTTATTAGTTGTTCAAATAAAATTCCTTTCTTTCAGGTAGACAACAAACCATAGATCCCTTCATCTATGCGCCTCTTTGTCAATAATCCCATATCACATACACACATTGCCTTTCATTGGTAGACATAAACATTTACTGCGGCACCGGAGCCGTCTAAAGCCAGGTATCAATTCACAGGTGCCATTATGCCATCAGCGATGAAGGCCAAGGTCTTCAGCAAGAGACAAGGACAGCACTGAGAGAAAATGTGGAATATTTGTGACTGCTAGACTGGCAGTTCAATTGGTTGAGAAAATAAGGAGAAGCAGGGTTCTCTTTTTGTATAAACCGTGCATTGTGGTTGCTTTAAAAACCAACATGAAATATATTCAACGTTGTTATTATACACTATTGCAAAGTCACCATGCTAGTTTACTTTTCAATTAGAATTTACAAAGACACAAAACAATCCATAATCCAGTTAAAGTTTGTACTATAGATAAACAGCTATACTGGTGATCAGTGGTAAAGTTTACACACTACCTGAATGGAAATCCTCACAAATTGTGCACAAAGTTCGTTCAGATAGTTTGTATTTTTTCTAATCCGTGTAAGAATGTAACACATTCTCATGGAGATGCAGATTCTTAGTAAAAGTTGAAGAATCCCTTTGGAATGTTTAGTCCTGTCAAAACCGTCGTTTGTATTCTAGTTTTAACAGTCTAACTTAGATCTGAATAATGTTAAGGTGGTTCTCTTCTTTTATTTTATCATCAGATTAGTCAGTGAGAGGGTATTAGTCTTTTGAAGGGGATTTTTGCTTTTCCTTGGTTACCCTTCACATTCTTGAAATATTCTCCAATGTCTCTCCTCTCCTCTATGCTGACATATTCATACCTCTTCAATTTAACCATGTATTTTTAATTTAAAGCATATCTTAGGGATTTTATTTCTTCTCTTTAAAAATAAAAAGATGAACAACTTTCTGCCAACTGAAAAACAACATCCTCACAACATCATGTAGCCACCACCATACTTCACCGTTACAATACTTCTAATGTGATGTGTAGTTTTAGTTTTCCTTGACCTATACAGGCAATGTTGACTAGGGGGGTAGAGGTTCATACATCAGTGGGATGCCAGTTTGAAACCTGGCTTTGTATGTCTCTGTCGTTGTCTCTTTAGGTAAGACACTTTTTCCACCTTGCTCACTGGTAGTGGTGCTGGTGCATGAAGACCCCCCTTCTGTAAGACTGCCTCAGGGCAGCTGTGGCTACAATGTAGTATCTTGACACCATGATCATGTGAATGTGTGTGTGAATGACTGAATGTGGTGTAAAGCGCTTTTCATGTCTGCTGGATTTGATAAAGTGTGAAACAATTACAGTCAATTTACCATAAAAAAAGGTTAAACTATAGCTTATCTGAGAACCTTCTTTAACCTTCCTCGCTCTTCCTTTTCCATAATCTATGTCTTCTATGAAACGACGGAAATCTGTTCAAATTGAATACACCAATTAAAACATTTACAGATTGAAATAATCCCATAATGACATCGGTTTAGAAGTTTAGCAGATTTTAATGAGTATAGAAGTATTGACATGCACACTGTTGTAAAGTTTTGATAATAAAAGGATTTCTGCTCAGGTGTGAGCTGAACATAAGAACAAACATGTTATGTCTTCTAAACTTAATTGATCTGTGCCAGATTCTAATAACAGCTCAGATGTTATTGCACTCCAATACTTTGACCTCCTTAAATGTTTCTAATAGACATGTTGTCTAGCCACTGAAGGTGGAAATGCATCATTTTTTTACGTATAGGCCACACATAAGCAGTCAGTTCAGTTTGCCACAATCAGAATGATGTCATCCCAACAACTGTTTACATGCACTCCATTTAGATGTCTACGTCAATTTAGCTATTGCTTGAAGAAAACTGCAATTGGACTACTTATGAGCTTTTTCAAATTGGGCCAGATTTGTTGACATTTTGACTTAGAGTTGCCATTGTAACACATTAGGGACCTCGAAAACTCCTCCAGAGACATTATGGTACTTTTGGCTACTTCTCATATTAAACTTTCCTCAATTTTCTGCCTGGTCTGTTTGCTGTGTTCCTTAATGATGATGATTGTTCGCCATTGTTCTCTAACAAACCTCTGTGTTTTTTTTTAAAGCATCTGGTTTTTATGGTTGAGGTTAAATTACACACATATGGACTATGTTTACTACTTAGGTGACTTCTGAAGACTGTAAATACATTTGCTGTTTATACAGCAAAATACATGAATACATTACTGTAGAAGACCAAGGTCATGGACATGGATATAAAATGTCACACAAAATGTTACTGTCATGATTTGTTGATTCTCTATATAGGAGACCAGCAAGGTCAGCCCCGCTTCAAATTTTTGACAACCAAACCCCAACTTGCCAAGCAGCTACACTGCCTGATGGATCCATTACATGGGATTCATGGTATTTATTTCATCATTTGTGTATGCAGCAGTCAAATCTGAATTTATGCTTTAGGCAAGACCTAAAAAGAGTTTTCATAACCATAAACAAAGTAGGTAATTACTAAATGATGTAATCTTTTTATAATTCTTAAACATTTTTGCTCTTAACCCCGATGAAACCTTATATAGATGGAAATAGGTTTCCCTAAAATAAAAAGATTTAGTTTCATTCAATTTCTTTTTTTACTTTCATGGTAATTCTGATTTTGCTGTACAGAAATAAATGAGTAAAAAAATAAATAGATTGTCAGCTACATTTGTTATTGAAAACCTCCTTGGTGCTCATTCAGACATGACAATGACACGTTCAGTTTCCATCTTAAATGGAAATCTGCGCACGTCTGAGAGGTGCTGCCTGGGGATCTTCACCCATTTCAGCTTGCCAGCTGCTGTCCTACCTCGTCTCATTCATCAACCCTGCCGGTCTGTCCGATTTCCATTACACTGCTGAGGGCTTCTTAGGAAACTTCACAATCTCTCGTTCCTTTGGCATTTCATCCTCTGGACTATTATGAGGAAAATCCAGCATCGTTTGACTGTGTGTTTGATGGCATTCAAAGTAGAGTAAATAGACAGAGCGGTGGAGTTAAATGTCTGTTTTGGAACAGAACAAGGACGGCTGTAGTATGGCAAACAGATGTCTTTTTCCAAAGACATTGCTGTTCAGTTGCCCTGCAGGTCCATTGGTTATTAAAGTTTCTGATGCCTAGTTGGTTGAAAGAATTTAGTCACATGTACTATCCTAGATAACTGATACGTTTAGTGTTCCGTGATACATTTAAAAAGCAGTTTTGAATGATTGTGATTGGTAGATTTCAACCACAACGTTCCCATGAGAACTGCACTTCGGGATATGAGGCATCAAGGCATCAAGTTACGACATAGGGAAGGCTTTATTAATTTCATACTGAGCATCGCAATAGGGATAAAAAGGGGATTTAATGATTGGTGAAGATGATCATACAGGCAACTGCGTCGTAAATAATCTTTGATTACAGCCTAACTATGTAGATACCACGTCAACACATTGTTACCCCAGTGTAGCATTCATTGATGCCAATCCTGTCAGATGAGAACAAGATAGAGAGGCTTAAGTTCACACAGTTTTACCAAAGCTGGGCAGTAACAGATTAGAAGAAAAATGCCTTTTCTCAGGAGTTTACATTTCAGGTACTTCTCTTAATTTGGTGAAATTAACGAGAAAGCATGCATCCCTCCTCTGTTGGATCCAGCAGTTTAGGCTGGTGGTAGTTTAACGATGTGTGGAACATTTTCTCGGCCGGATCTGAGGCCCACAGGTGACTCATCACCACTGCTTAGATGAAGGTGGAGCTGACATTTTCCATTGGTTTTGCACTTCTGACTAAACATTTAGCATCATTCAACATTACTTTCAATTGTGTTGCCATTAATAAGTTCATTAAAGTAGAAGAGGCGATGCAAATTAGTTTGTGATTTAAGAACAAAGCACTTGTTTTTCTCCCGTTGTTTAAAAAGACTTTTAACATCATCATATGTACAATTTTTACAACATGATATAAGCCGATTTTACTAACTGGGCATCCATCCATCCATTATATTGGTGCAGGATGTCAGTTTCGGGATTACTTGTTCTACTTTCATATAAGGCTATTGCTTGTAATACAATGCCCGTCTGTGATATCATATTGGTAGAGAAACGCGAAGGTTTACAGGCGTTGTTTTTCAAACCCATTCTCCTTTCCTTTAGGCTACTAAGGAGGATACGTTTCCTGCACACGAGTGCTTTTTATTTACATTTAAACAGTTTTTGGCTCATTAGCGTTCCATGCAAAGGTGATGACCCTGCTTATCTGTTGTCAGCGAGCGCCAGCGTATCCCTGCTTCATCCATCACAGAGCCCAACAAAAGATGTGTCTTCGGCCGCTTCTGCACGACTAACAGCTTTTCAGGAGAAACCTGCCGACCTGCTGTGCGTGCGTTTCAAAGCGGTAATGGTGGGGGTGCATCCATGTGGTCTTTTGATGAATCCTGAAAGTTTTTTTCCTTATCAAATACATTTGATATCTCTTCATGATATTAATTTCACGCAAACGCCTAAGTAGCATGTTACACTGATAGAAATACAGAACTTAAACTGTTTAAGATTTTAGTTTCATCCTTCTTTTGTAAGCATATTTGAAATAAAAGCCCACCCTTATACGACATAAAATAGGAAACCACCTGATAAGATATGACCTAAATGTATAGTTTTCTCTCTCCTGCAGTAGATCATTTAATGACCCAATGGGTAGCTGAATGGAATCATGTGTGATCAATGACTCTTCAGAGTTGTCAAGATAGCAGCAGCGTGACTGGTCAGCGTCTCACGGGACTGCGTCCCCACCACCATTTGCATAACAAGCTATCTGCATGACACCAATGCCTCAACAGATGTCAGGCTGGTGAGCAAAGTTTGGGCCTTCCATCATGTCGCTGCTTTAATTCCAGCTGTTCTTTCGTTTCCCAAACAAGCTTTGTCTTCTGAGGTGGGTCTCATATAGAGCTTGTTGCAGTTGTCAGTGTTTGAGAGGGAGCGTGGAGATTGTAAACAGGCCAAAGAACAAAAGACTGCACATGATAATATTAGGGGGTATTTCAGGCCAAATTGTTTGGGATATAAAATTTGTATTTAAACTTAAATACAAATCCAGATTTGATTGATTTTTGGTTCCAATGGATTATATTTAGGGAGTTCATAGGAAAGAGGAATAAACATTAAAAGTATGTGACAGTTTTAAAAGCAGTATTGTTTGCTGAAAGAAGAAGGATGCATGAATTTAAATGTTAAGTGAACAAAGACCCTAAAAGATTCTTGAGGCACAGGAATGGCACTTTTTATGCGAGCACATTTTCCTAAATTGTTTTATTATTTTTTTAATACACTATTATATTAAACATACTAGAATCTTAATCTAAATATGTTCAATTTTAAATTGTCTACAGGCTCTTAATATATCATTGCATTATAAAGTAAAAAAAAAAAAAGTTATTTTGGTCAAAGTATTATCAGAATAAAGATGCCTTCAAACATTTGAAATCCTCTTTGGGAGTTTTAGAGAACTTTTCACACGCCGTTAAAAAGGAGATAAAAGAAAGAGGCTTGCCTTCATATCTGGTTGGAGTTGTAAGTGGCCATTGGAGCTCCCTGCTGTTTTACGTCAAAGGGGAAACATCTCTGTCAAGCCATATATCATCCAAAAACACAGCTTACCTCATGGAAACCCTCTTCCCTGTCCTCAGTTCGCCCGCCTCTTTCGACCGACCGCATTGCTTCTTATAAACCATCCATGCTCCATAAATTGCGATGTGTTGAGCGTAGCACTCCACTGGGTTAAGACATGAATGTTTAGAATCCTGGCCTCTTCTTCTTGCCAACTCAGGTGCAGATTAATCAGATTTCCTTTAGGACTTGTTTGCCAAGGCTTTGGACTTCAGAGAGAAGACAAGAAACCCATTAGTGGCTTTTAGCAAACTGCTCCATTTTTGATGATTATAATAGAAAATAAATAAAAGTCAGTTTGGATTGGGTTTGTTTTCTCTATTTAGAAAATACTGCATATAATTAGGAAATTCTCTATTACAATATAAATACTGTAGATGGCAAACTAACAACAAATCTTGGAAGTTAGTTTCTCGTTGTTGTATCATGAAATATAGTCTTCGCTGAGACAAATGAGGACTGCAGAGCTTGTCGTTCAGGGTTAGTCTTGGGGTTATTTTGTAAGGGTGACCTACCAACCATGTTGTTTGATGGGAGTCCAAATAACTCATAAATGTTTTCCCGTTCCAGTCTGGTGGAGTTTAGTGATTCTCTTTTTTTTTTCATCTGTTGTTAACTGATGTAACTCTTTACCTTAACCCTGTTGTTGTCAACCAGGTCCTAATAAAAAGTGAATGTGTGTTTCTAATGGACCGACTCTAATGGGCTTGAGTGCGTCAGGCGTCAGTATACTATGGTGTTTATTTACAGTGACATTATGAGTAAGCACAATAGGTAATTACTTTCTCACTTTTTTCAGGACATTTATTATTTATCTTTATTTTTATTTTATTATTCAAGAATCGAGAATCAAGAATCAGTTTCTTTATATAGCGCCAATTTACAACAGGTGTCGTCTCAAGGCACTTCACAGAAAATCAATTAAAATCAAAGATACATCATAACAAATCAATTTGAAAAAGTTTCCAATCTAAAGAACCCCAGCAGATTGCATCGAGTCATTGACTTGCAGGATTCACTCCTCTGGAATCAGCAGACAGAAACAATGGCTTGTGTTGTCGTTGACTTTACAGCAATCCCTCATACTGAGCATGCATGTAGCGACAGTGGAGAGGAAAAACTCCCTTTTAACAGGAAGAAACCTCCAGCAGAAACAGGCTCAGTATAAGCAGCCATCTGCCACGGCCGACTGGGGGCTTGAAAAGACAGAAAGCTAAATTAGAAGCACAGGATAATGAAATTATAGAGTTTATAGCAGCAGTTGTAGAGTGTCACTGGAAGCATCTCAGCCCATGTTCTCATCCAAGAAGATGTCTCAGCTAACAGAACGCCAGCCCAGGTGTGGTTACTAAGGAGAGAAGAACCCTAAGAGAAAACAAAAGGTTAACAAGGTTGAAATAATGGTAACTAAGTAGATCGGACAAAGGAAGAAAGTAGCAGAGAGAGAAGTGGTCAGATTGTCCTCCAGCAGTCTAAGCCTATAGCACCATAACTATAGAAAAACTTAAATAACTTAACCCTATAGAGTGAGACATGAAGAAGGTAGAGCAAAGGAGAACCGTCTGTCAAGACTGAGTTCCTCCCCAACCGGATTAGGCTGTCTTCTCCACCTCTCCCTAACTATAAACTTTATCAAAAATGAAGGTTTTAAGCCTAGATTTGAAACTACACAGGGTGTCTGCCTCACGGACTAAAGCTGGAAGCTGGTTCCACAGGAGAGGAGCCTGTTAACTGAAAGATCTGCCTCCCATTGCGCTTTTAGAGATTCTAGGAACCACCAGTAAACCTGCAGTCTGAGAGCGAAGTGCTCTGTTAGGGACATAAGGAGTAATCAGATCTCTGATATACGATGGAGCTTTATCAGTGAGGGCTTTATATGTCAAAAGAAGAATCTTAAAATCTATTCTAAGTTTGACAGGGAGCCAATGAAGGGAAGCTAAAATTGGGGAGATTTGATCTCTCTTTTTAAGTTTCATCGGAACTATTGCTGCAGCATTTCGGACTTTTAATTGCCTTTTGTGAGTTACAATAGTCCAGCCTTTGAGTAACAAATTCATGGACTAGCTTTTCAGCATCTGTCCAAGAGAGAATATTTCTAATTGTTGCTATATTCCTAAAATGAAAGAAGGAAATCTAACAGACCTGTTTTATATGAGACTTGAAAGACATTTCCTGATCAAAAATAACACCAAGGTTCTTTACATTGTCACCAGATGCCAACCTGATTCTATCCAGGTCAAGTGGCTGACTAAGCAATTTCTTTTTTAGGGGTTCTGGTACAAAGATAACAACTTCTGTCTTTTCAGAGTTCAAGAGCAGAAAGTTTAAAGTCATCCACATTTTTATGTCATCTAGACATGCCTGTAATCTACCAAACTGACTGGATTTATCAGGATTTATAGATAAATACAGTTGTGTATCATCAGCATAACAGTGGAAATTAACACCATGCTGTCTGATGATTTTACCAAGAGGGAGCATGTATATAGTAAATAGAATTAGGCCAGAAGTACAGAACAAGTACAGAACCCTGCGGTACTCCACAAGTAACCTTACAATGCAGAGAAGATTTGTCATTTAGATGAACAAACTGGGATCTATCAGACAAATACGATTTAAACCAGCCTAGTGCTGTTCCCTTGATCCCCACAGTGTGTTCGAGCCTATCAATGAGGATATTGTGAATGACTGTGTCAAAAGCAGCACTGAGATCTAACAGAACTAGAATAGACACGAGCCCATTGTCTGAGGCCATGAGAATATCATTTGTAACTTTAAGGAGAGCTGTCTCAGTGCTATGATGAGCTCTGAAACCTGACTGAAATTCTTCAAATAGGTCATTATTCCTCAAATGCTCTCTCAGTTGATTAGCAACAATTCTTTCAAGGATTTTAGATAAAAAAGGAAGTTTAGATATAGGTCTGTAATTTACTAAGTCTTCTTGATCAAGAGAAGGTTTCTTAAGTAGGGGTTTTATTACAGCTACCATAAGAGCCTCTGTTACATAACCATTCACTAATGACAAATTAACCATTTCCAAAATGGGGGTAATAATAATAGGAAATACTTCTTTGAACAATTTTGTCGGGATTGGATCCAACATACAAGTTGAAGGCTTACATGAAGAAAATATTTTTGAAAGCTCAGAAGGCTCAACTGGAACAAAACACTTTAAACAGAGATCAGGCACCAGAGCCACATTCAGTACCTCATTGCTTACTGAGGTAGTAGTTATGTTTGGTAGGATGCCATCAATTTTAGTTGTAATAGATTCAATTTTATCAATAAAGAATTCCATAAAGTCATTACAGCTAAAAGTTGGAGGAATGGGTGATATAACACAGTTTTCATTTCTCGTAAGTTTAGCAACTGTATTAAAAAGAAACCTAGGATTGTTCTTATTCTCCTCTATTAGTAAAATAAAATATGCAGATCTAGCTTGGCGCTGGGTTCTTTTATACAGAAGCACGCTGTTTTCTCAGACTAAATAGGACTCCTCTAAAAGCGAAAACCGCCATTTCTTCTCCAATTTCCTGGTTTTTCCCTTCAAGGTACGAAGTTCTGAATTAAACCAGGGGGCCAACCTCCTATGAGTAATCACTTTCCTTTTTATGGGGGCTACGTTGTCTAATGTTGTACGCAATGAGGACGTAATACTATGAACAACAGCATCAATCTGTGTA
>JAVLVB010000624.1:1874108-1905084 GCA_032876305.1 Orestias chungarensis | reverse complement strand
CTCTAAAAGCGAAAACCGCCATTTCTTCTCCAATTTCCTGGTTTTTCCCTTCAAGGTACGAAGTTCTGAATTAAACCAGGGGGCCAACCTCCTATGAGTAATCACTTTCCTTTTTATGGGGGCTACGTTGTCTAATGTTGTACGCAATGAGGACGTAATACTATGAACAACAGCATCAATCTGTGTAGGGCATGAAATTGATTTGTTGCCCTCCACTGCGTTTCTCTGAAATACTGAAGAAATTAGAGGTGGAATGGATTCTTTGAAGGCTGTAACAGCATCGTCCGATAGACACCTACTATAAACACATTTTCTCTCAGATTTTAAGTACTCTTTGAAAAATAACTCAAAAGTTATCAAAAAATGGTCAGAAAGGAGAGGGTTATGAGGCAACACTATAACTTTTTCACACTCAATACCATAAGTCAGGACAAGGTCTAAAGTGTGACCAAGAGAGTGAGTAGGTGTTTGGATTATTCATGTCCATGTTAACACTACGAGGCTTGAAGTTAGTATAAGTGACTTCATGACTTAACTTTGAATTTGCCTCATGTGGGTTTGATTTGATTTTCCTCCCTTATTTCTAAATTATGTACAATAAAACTAATAATCTATAGATCAATAGATAGACCTGCATTTTTGTCCCATATTTGTATAAAATTAAGTGGGTTTACTGGAACACATTTTTTTTTACATTTAAAGCACAGTTTACACACAAATAGTGGGTTAGGATTACAACTAATCTGAAAATCAATATTTTTCCAGCCTTGCTTGCAAAGGTTCCACTGATCAATCGGATTGTGAAAACATTTCGAGTGTGGATTTAGCTAGGCCATTAGAAAAGTTTTTATTTATATATGTTAAAAGTATTCTTTTGAGAATTTTGCTGTGGTGCTGAAAAATATATCACTGATTTCTTTTTCTTTTTTTCATAACTCAATATGCCTTGCTTTGAAAAGATCCAGCTCTGACTACAGAAAAAAAAAGACCACCATGTTTCAATGTGAGCTAATAAATCTTGAAATGTTTTCTGTCTGTTAAAGGGGAAACAATTGTCCCTACATAAATAAACTAATAAGAAAATGAAACTTTGAGATTCTTGTAATGATGTACAACTTCTTTGCAAACAAGGGCTTAGGCCGGGGATGCTGTGGGGACCGTTTGTGGCCCTCTGAATCATTTTTTGTGGTAAGAATTTTACCGACCAGTCAAGGCAGTTTCATTTAATCCAGCAGTTTCTGAAGACATTTTCGATGTCGTTGCTACGATAGCCGATGACAACGGAAACAATATTTCCAGAAATTAAACGGAACCTAACGTGAATCGCACATTCATTTTCTATAAAAAATATTCTACATAAAGCTCATGCTTCATACAAAAAAAAAGTGCAAATGGTAATACCAAATCTGAACTGGATGGATGGACGGATGGAGACAGACAAACAGAGAGACAGATAGATAGATAGATAGATAAATAGATAGATAGATAGATAGATAGATAGATAGATAGATAGATAGATAGATAGATAGATAGATAGATAGATAGATAGATAGATAGATAGATAGATAGATAGATAGATAGATAGATAGGCATAATCAGGCATAATCAGTGACAGCTGGTCTTTCAGAAAAACACATACTTTTGATAGTATTGCTGCAGTTTTGGCGGACTGGCTTCTCATTGAGTCACTGGTGGACAGGATAAATTAGATTTAATAATAAGAAAAAATAATAAGAAACCTCACAGACAGAGGCGCATTGTTGTTAAAGAATCTGTTCACAGCCAGATCAGCGTGAAAAAAAACTATAAAAACTGAAGAAAAAAGGCTGGGATCTTTATTTAGGGGAAAAAAGGTGTTTGAAAAAAAAAGAGTTTTCTACATAAATCTGTCAACCAGAGTGTGACTTTGCACCTCATAAAACCCCAGAAGTAAACAAAGATTTCGTTAATTGGAGAAAAGTGTAAAGAGGGTTTAATCACGTGGGATTCTATCCAAAATAACCTCTTATCTGCAGGTTTTCGCCAAATGTATCAGTTCGACTCAATAATTTGCCGACCTTGACAAATTAAATCCCAACTGGGGGTTTGACAAGGTCGGAGCTGCTTTCAGTCTCAAACTTTCCTCTCTCTGACTTCATCACAGACACGAGCTCACACTTTGGATTCTGCAACTCCGCAGCATGCGAGGGAAAAAAAACATGCAAAACAACAGCACCAAAAGCGATGAAGACGCACGTTTTCACGGTTTTTGGAGGGCTGACAGGGTGAGAGCAGGCAGAGCTGACATTTTTGCTTTCCCTATCACTGATGTGAGCCTGATGAATATGTGAGACGGCTGGCAGGTCCACGCAGCCAATTACCAGAGAGACAAGCAGAGCAAGGCAGAGGAGGGAGGTATCTGCTTTCTGCTTTCCAGTTAGAGCAACTCTCCAAAACCAGCACTGCACAAAAAAAAGAAATACAGTGCAATAAATTCAGGACATGTATATTAATAATAATATTCGCACTGCTCAGAAACATTAGAAAAGATGCGCCCTGGGGCGCATCCACCAACGGGATGCATTTTCAGACTGGATCGAAGAAAACAGAGCCAGAGCTAAAAAAAAAAGAAAAAAAAAGAAGATGAACTAATGTAAAAGATGGCCCAGAGCCAGCTGCCTACACTTTATCTAAAGTTTTCAGGCTGGAATTCCGGCCTGCTGTCCTGTCTGGACCTGCTGTTTTTCTGTTTACCCTGGGAGGCCAGACTTGCAGGGCCCGCGCCTGCGCACAGAGGACCCGAGATCCGAAACCCAGACACGCACAGCCATGCAGATAATAATAATAATAATATTAATAATAATTTTTTGTAAGCCCACCATGGAATCGTTTTAAACACGTTTTATTATCAAATAAAATAGATGATTTTTGCTAAGAAAGCATCGATTTCTCCCTTGATAAATTCCTCCCTGTGGGCTGATTTAATAAGGGTCTCTATTTTTGGATCCTCACCAGGTGATCTGTGCGCAGTTTCTACCCCCCACCCCCTTATCTCTGTGACCTGGTGGTGTCAAGGTCACCCTGGACGAGTTTGGGTAGAGGTGGAAATTCTGGGAGGCGCTGAAAGAAACATCTTTGGTTAGGAACTAGTCGTGGTTTTGATTTTCTCCTCTGGGAAGAATTGCTGCCAGCCGCATTTCCCCTCAGCCGCAGCAAGAGCACCGACCAAGCTGCACCTCAGCCAGGACCCAGTCCCCCCAGCACCGTCAGCCTACAGTCCTAGAGTGCAGGAAACCCTGCAAGACGTCCCGAGCTTTAAATCCCGATGCTTTCTGCAAATCTCTGTTTACCTGCGACAGTTATCTTTCAGATACAGACTGTGCGCGCTTTGCGTGCGCTACTACGCACGTCTCGGTCCAGACCAGCGCGTGGTTAGGACCCCCTATTGTGCGCAATGACGCGCATCAACCTATCCACACTTTGAAACATGTCTTTAACTCAGCAATGATATAGGTCTTTTCCGGGTAATAATGAGGCTTTAAAGAAGAAAGTAACATATTTGACACATTTATAGGTCAAATATGAATCACGAGCAATGATTTAGAACTTCTGAATTTTCATTTTATGATGTGACATTTGTATTTTTACAAGCATATATTCTTGACACTCAGCTGTGCAGGTTTTTTGTTTTAAGAAATATTTCGTTGTTACAGTAAATGCGATTTTTATGGGAAGCTAAAGTCATTTTCCCATGTGTTTATTCCTATTAGGGTTTTTAATATTTTTACATTTAAATGAATAAAGTTGAAATTGAAAACGTGAAATAACCATCTTTTCGTAAGGTGGAGATTTGCTAGATATAAGGAATGATTGATATTGACTTAGATGTTTCTCATAAAAGACAAATGCATACTATCTTTTCTGACATATTTAAAAGTCCAACAATATATCTTGTCGACCCACGAAAATGGGGAAAAAATCCTTCATATGTTTTTAAAAACAACTTAAGCAAATTATTTAAATGCTTAAAACCTAAATCATTGCTCTAATGATGAAACTTATTCTAATGAAAGCTTTTTAATGTGTATAGTTTTTTTTTAGTAAAATCAAAGTATACATATTATCCCATATTAGGTCAAACATGGGAAATCAACCGACTTTCATATTACCCTATAACCAAGCAAGTGATCTCACTTCTTTATGTATGTTAGGTTTAGGCTTTACAATTTTAAATAATCCGATAAACTCTCATTAGACAGTGAGGCAAAAAAAAAAGATTTTATATCTTATTTAACATGGCTTTCATGAATCATCTTCTATGTACTAGTTCCAAATCATTACCTTCCTTTTTTATTTAACAAAAAACTTTTAAGTCCATCTTGCTCTGTCATAAGCAGATAAAACGATCTGAAGCTTCTTTTCTCAGAACTTGTCAGTGTTTCTGTTTGGTTTCCATTTCCAGCAATAACTTTTCCCTTTGTCCTGCGTTTACTCCGCATTTTGTGATGCTTATTGGTGATGTGCAAGGGTTAAACAAATGAAACCAAATGTTTGCCTCTCTTTTCCATCCTCTTTGTCTTCTCATCGCAGCAGAAAGGAGGAGAAAAAAAACTCAGAGGAGACCAGCACAGGCTGGAGAAGCTGCAGATAATGAGAGCTTACTTGCATTTAATGGACAAACAGCAATCCAGCATCTCCTGACCCCTCTGTGCTCCTCTCGGCTCCATTGATCATCCCCCACAACCTCACCCCCCTCCCCTCCCCATATGAGATAATGCAATTACAAACATCAATAAGGAGCTGCGAGGGGAATCATTATGTGGTGACAGTGATAAATGATGCTGCAGAAAATAGAGGCCTTCTCTCAAACAATCCGCGCGCCCAAGGGGCTTTTGAGGGCCGGGGCCCCGTCGCCAAGGAGACGGATGACATACGAAATGGCCCTCGCTCAACAGTCTTTCTCGATGCTTTTTGGTCCCCAGCTCTTTTTTCCTTCACCAACAAATGTTTTTTTTTTTGCCTTTCTTTCCCTCCTTTTGTTTCAGAACCAGCTGCCACGCGACTTTACAAGGTGGAGGATAGCACGTCTGTCCTGAGACGTGTTCAGAGGCTAAGATGTCATCTGTATTCTTGTCCATATTGATGTCATAAAGTGGGCAGATGCTGGAAAGCATCTTAGCTGTTTTTCATGTTTCCTGTACAAGAGTTTCTTTTCTTTTATTTAATAGACTTGATTCTTAATTTAATACAATCAAAACACCTTACAATTTTTACTTTTTTGCTTTAAGTACAATTTAAATTTTTGACGACTCAAAAACAGTGACATGGATCTCAAATAGTTTTTTTTTAAATCACTACAATATTAATAATCTACTGAGTAGTTAAAGGACAGAACTAACAAAGTAACAAATCTATTGAGAACATGGGATCTTCAGCTCTGTTAAGGACTGGAAATGTATTATTGAAGACTGCATTGGATTAGGAAGGTCAGCTTGCTGGAAAGTTTCACTTTAGACTTGAGACAACTTGAATTCGGTGCTCAAACACAGAACGCTTCCATCAGCAGGTCTTATGGAGATTCTTATCCATGACTAAGTTGATATACTTTGCTATACTACATCCCTTTAAAACATGTCAGGCCTATTGTTTTCTACTGCTAAATTTGAATCAAAAATTTTCATTTATGTTCCATTATTGAACAAAAAACATCATTAGTGATCATTTGAAACTGCTTAGTAGTCAACATTTTGTACTCAAAAAAGTTGCTAAACTAGTTGCAGTGTTTTGACACATACAACCTATGCAGAAACATGACATAATGCAGTGGACTGAAGCAAAACATTCGTCTAGTAAATATAGCTATTGTTTCAGATTTTTTTTTTACTCCGTATTTAATATTGCTGTGTGAATTTATTTAGTATGTATATTTACAAGCTACTAATCTTTACAAGTAAAAGATGATGTCAATGTCATATTTAATATCCGGTGTCCTGTGAATGATTTATTTTTCAAAATATTTACCATTTCTCTAATCCTTCCTCTATATACAGTGACGTGAAGCTAAGGAACAGTTTTTATTGTATTTACTATAAATATGAAATTCTCTGACCTGGAATAAATATATATTAATGGATAACAGGAAAAAAAAAGATTTTTTGAATGCAACTTTATCAGAAAGCTAAAAAAAAAACGGAAAAAAACAAAAAAAAACTCCAACTCAATATTTTCAGCTTTGGTTTGAAATAGAAGGTGGCTTCCCTGAAACTCCCAGCTAGATGTGATGGCCCATATAAGGCGTGCAGCTCCTTTTTCTGCGTTTGTTCCTCTTTGAGCCTCAAACGCGCACACATATGTGCCTTGTGGGAGAAAGACAGGCCTGCGTGGACACCTCCGCTGCTCTGGAACATGTTTCTGCTCCATTCATTATACCTGATGGTTCACTTCACGGCCAGTGTGTGTTTAAAAAAAAAAAACTAACAACAAAACTAACTAAAATCGCCTAAAATCACCGCAAAAAACTGCAGTGTCATATATTTTTGTCTTGATTAAAGCTTGAAAAATAATGTAAAGATGCTGAAGATGGAATATAGGTCAAGAATAATGCTAACGTTTTTTTATTTATTGTAACACAAAACAAGGCCACACATAAAAATTTAATAAAATTAAATAAATAAATAAATGATTATTTTTACCAAGCTGGTGTTTAACGAAGTAATATTTTTTTTATATAAATGAATTAAATTTTCTCGATTGTGATTTTTTTTTTTTTTACGACTTTGAAATTTATTATATTTAAATATATAAAATCAAAAGAAGACATTGATTTATTATTAGCCTCTGTATACATCTTAGCTCTTTGTGGAAAACTGCAGGATTCCGTGCGCTCTGCGTCCGTGCGTAAAAAGGGAGACGCGGTTGCCTTTGCGCCGTCTCCATGCGCTCGGTCAGTTACCAGGCCTCCCTAAAGAGGGCAGTCATGCAGTGGCTTTCTGCTCCACGTCTCCACCGTTCCCAGCGGCCACACGGGCTTTGGAATCCACATTTCACAGCCTCGGATCTCAGAGTCAATGCAGGAGAGGAGACGCGACGCAATTAAACCGTCGCCGTTTATTTTATTTATTTATTTTTTTCTTACTGAACCGTTTCTGCTTTTTCTCCCCTCTCTCGCTTCTCCTTTAGTGTAAATAGCATTTAGCTCAATAAAAGCGGTAAAAAAATAAAAGCACACACAAAAACACACAATAGTTCCTCGGTGGCTACAGAGACAGAGAGGACTGATTTATACTCGCATATTGTTGGCGGGTGAAACAAGCGCTCCGTTGTCCAAGATAGTGACTTTTAGGGTTTGCTCCCTTAAATGTTTCAATCATGCTAAAGTCGCTCTGACTCGCTCCTCCCTCCCTACAGGCGCGTTGTGATCCCGGAGACCGCGACAAGGCATGAGGGAGAACCAATCCCCCCCACACACACTCACACACACACACACACACACACACACACACACACACACACACACACACACACACACACACACTTTCAGGCGTTAGCAGCAGTTCTGCCTAAATCAATGTAAATGGTAAGGGGAGAAAAGTTGGCTTCTCCTGCACACACACTCTAGAACGCATGCATTAGCCGCACATTTGCAGGCAGCAGTGGGAGATACAGGCCGACTTGAAGTCCATGTCCTCCCCCCCCATTCCTTTAGTGTAAACATGTTTATGGTGAATGTTTTTGCCCCAGCAAGCGTAAGCTCCAAAGTAACATGTTACGGTTGGTCTTATACGGTGCCTTGCAACAGTGTTCAGAGAATTCAAACATGTTCACGGTTGGTCCTGATCCACCCACAAACTCCTGTTTTATTTTATATCCAGGTTCCTATGATCCTGTTTTTTATGTTTCTTAGATTTTTTCCCCAACATTTTTCACCCAATTCTAAAAAAGTGTGGCATGCATTTGTGTTCTGTTTACCCTTTTCTTTTTAAATTTTATTCTGCACTAAAATCCACTCCGAATCAGTAGATTAGTGAATAGACCAGTCTGTGTTGAATTGAATTGCTGTTAACATTAACCTCGAATTTGTTCAAGAGGCCTTTTGTTATTCTTGAGGAGTTGCAGAGATTAGATTGTTAGTTGCATACTCCACAAATTTGTCCTTTTCTAACAAAATAATAATAATAATAATAATAATAATTATAATTATAAATGGCAGGAAGAAAGCCAATGTTAAAAGACAGCCATGTTTAGGGTTAGTGTTGATCTCTAAAATAAAATCCAAATAAATCACACTGAGGAGTTGTAATGTGTCAGCATGTGGAAAAAGGTTAAAGGATATGAATACTTTTGCACGGCACTGTACTGTATAATAATATCATCTGAGACTAGTTAAGGTTATGTTATTTGAAGAAAAAAGTATTTATTTACAACACAGATGTACATATATACCCTTCAAAGTAAAAGCATAAGAATCATGACTTTGTCTCGAAAGGAATTTGAAAAGATGTGCGTCATACATGTCTGAAGCAATGGATAGTGGAAGCATTGAAAAACACACACCCCGCACACACACTCTGAACACAATCATATTCCCAATCACATCGATGCTGCTCCACACATGCAGCACACGTAAGAAAACCTGCTGGGCTGTAAATTTAACTGTACGCTTTTCGGGAAAGACGTTGTAAATAAAGATTTGGTGAAAAGTCGTGGTCCCAGTTTGATGAGTTACAGACTAAAACGTGTTTCATCATTCTTCAACGGCCGCCATGAACATTGGGCTTTTACCTGCTAAGTGCTACATTTAACTTTAATTGGTCATAGAGTATATTAGGTGTGTACATTTTCTAATCAAAACTCAACTGTTTTTCAATAAAACTCTTATTAGGGATCATGACTTTTAGAAATGTATTTATTCAAATGCAGAACTGAACTGAAACAAAAAATGTTCAATTTTAACCTAAAGATTATTCATTCAATAATCCTGGTTGTAGGTCAGTCTATTCATCTAAATATTTAGTAGCCATAATGTTGTACACTAGTCCTTTTTAAAACCAAACACTAAGCTTTATTTAAACATAAGGTATTTAGAAGCACTGCTAGGTCTTTATTAATGTCTAGTTTACAATAGGGCTAGTTTTAATTTTTCAAGTTAAGTGACTTTTATTTACACTGTGAGGCTTCTTTCTTCCACTATAAACCTCCCAGAGGACAAGAAAACAAGAAGCCAAAAATCCTGGAATGCCCACTGTAGCTAAAGTGAGAACATATCTCACTTTAGCTACGTATTATTGTAAAAGTGTACGTATATAATGTTTACACTTAGACATTTTATTGAAAGCAAAAAACCTCACATGAATTAGAATGAGTGTTACTTTTATGTTCTCTCCTGTCTGTTGATCAGCATAACCTCAACTTATTTAGTAGAAATCTAATTTAAAAAAAAGGGGACTGTGGGATAAACGCTGATGATGGGGAGGAGAGAACGCATTGGGCTTGTGAAAGTGCGTGCTTCACCATGGGGCGTTAAAAACATCGATAAGACACTGCAATAGACTTTTGGAGGCCCTCAATCACAGAGACAGATGGAGAAAAAAAACAGGAAACAGCATATCTTCTGGGTTATACCTTAGTCTTCCCCATCAACTGGGAGAATTTTCTTAGAGTTCTTACATGACTACACACCAAAGAGGATTTTCCCATCCCATTAGTATAAAAATGAATGCAGTAGAAGAGGGAAAACCTTCTCATCATGTTCCAGAAGCTGAGTTCGCTGTGAACTGTCTGATAGACTTCGGGACAAACTTTTTTTTCCCCCCGCAGAAATAAAACGTTTAAACCTGTAAGTCAATCATAGACTTTTTGTCAAAAAAAATATATATATAAAAATTCTACAGATTGGTGGTAAAAAAAAATAAAAATAAAAATGTGCAGCCAAACTGACAGAAATCCAAGTATCTGCACCATCTGTGTATCTGTGAGGAAGCTGTAATCTATGATAACCAAATATGGATAAAAACAAAACAAAGAAACCTACTTCAATCTACATTGATATTTCAGAGAGGCCGCAAAAAGTTAGTGTAGAAATTGGGTTTCAGTCTTACTTCTGTAAAAAAAAAAATGTATATGGTTCTATGAAGCTGGGGTTCACCAGGGCAGATTCGTTGGGAATAGTGCGTGCACACACACACAGCCACACAAGCTCTCATACACACACACACACAGATAGAGAATTTGGAAAGAAACCAGAAAAAAAGAGAAAAAAGTTCACATCCTTTTTTTAAAAATCTATTAGAAACAACATAATATGCAGAACAATACAATAGCATTTACAATACTTAGTTTCCCAGTTCCTGTGAGAGTCCAGCGTAATTTTACAACAGTATATTTTTCTTTCTCCACTCACTTCCCAAACTAGGGGCTTGATATAGTTTTATACTTTTAATTTCATAACTTCCGTCATCTCCCCATCCAGGTCTCAATCTGCTGTATTGTCAAAATTTTTTTTAAAGGGCACCGCTTCTGTTTTTGCTACAGCGCCCTGTCCGTTACAGACATTGGCTTCTCTTTGGTCCACGTCCACTGTCCCAAAGAGCAGAGCGTTCCTCGTAACAAATCTTTTTACGTTTGCCCTCAAGAGTCACTATTAGATCAACCAGGTACCACATTCACCAGAGGTATAGGCGTATCGCCCAAAGAGTCAATCACAATCACTTTGATGGAGGAATCCGCGTGGGGCAATTGGGCAGCAGCGAAGGGACTGAAGTCTCGTGCCGACCAGAGAAGATGCGCTATTCTTTCAGGAGTCAGGCTTCCCCATACTTGGGTGAATTTTGATCAACACAGCTCAGTTCGGTTGTGGTGAAAAGTCCAGAGGCACCCATGGAAGATGTCCACACGGCAGGCGTCAGCCAGATAAAACGGTTGCTGAATCTGGAATCTTGTTTTCGTTGGTTGCTGGCGTCAGGAAGTCGAGGTGTCCCATTCCTAAGCGCCACGGGACTCTGGGAGACACACGATTCCACGCCAGCTCTGAGGAGAGAGAATATTCAACGGATCAATACTTAATAATCTGTTCTAATCTGGCCTCATTTTACTGTACTTTAAATGTCATTCTATAAAGATTAATACAAGCAATCCCAAATCAGAAGGAAATAAACTGAAGGAGTAGGAGTTTCTTTGCAACTTGGAAAATATTTCAAATAGCAACAATCATTAATTTACAACTAAAGTTATACAGAACTGATCAGTGTGTAAAAGTAAAGGTGAACATCGAAAAACCTTTCGTTTGACTCTGTTGGAGCTGTTCATTATGTGTCAGCAAACAGAACCATGTTAATCTGGGTCAGACAGCAAACCTACGGCAGGAATCCACATATTGTGCAGATGCATTAGAGAGACACAGAGAGCTTCGAAGGCTTTAGTGACTTAATCCTACACCCAACAGTAATGCTACTTTAACAGGAGGCAGGGACTTAGAGACCAAACACACACGATCATCTTGAAGCGATACCAAGGTTGAGTGCGTAACATTTCCAAGGTAATCTCTTGAACCGGACTACGAGGTAACAGACAATTAGACAAAGGATTTCTCTTTACAATGCTTTAAAAAAGTCAGCACTTATGTTAAAGACAGACTCCAGCTGGCAAGAGCCAACACCAATCCAAAGCAACTTTATCACCAAACTTCCTCAGATTAACGTAAAAAGTATATAAATCCTCCTGAACCGTGTCCTCTGCCTGCACTTGGTTTCTATAGCAGCAACGACGTTGATCTTTAGGCAGGTGGGAAGTGACCAGCCGACGTTGTTGTCACCTGAGAGTGCTGTCGTCGCGATCGCCACGCTCACACTTACACTCACCAATACACAAGAGGACCATTACACACAACACAAAAGCGTGAAAGGAAAAGGATAAGGAGCATGGAACAATAACAGTTTCCCGCCCTCCCCTCAATCATCACTTTTTAACAAAGCAAAAAAAAAAAAAGAAAAAGAAAAAGTTCAGCTGGTTTAAGATCAGCGTCAACTTTTGTGTTGGCTGTTGTTAATCATGTTTATTGTGGCAGGACTTTTTTCTCTTTTCTAAGTGAAAGGCACCAAACCTGTGACTTTTTCCACTGGAAAATCCAATCGAGGGCACAATACAAAGTAATGGTTAATTAAGACGTGGAATGAGATTTACAGTCTTTTCCATTAATTCTAAAATGTATCCTTGCATGTTTGTTCATCTCTCTTCATCATGACGTCCCCAAATAAAATAAAATCATTTCATATGTGTGTCGTTTACTCCTCGGCTCGACTAGCTGATCGCATTTACAGACTGAGATTTGTGGTCCTATTCTTTTTTGGGGGAAAAATGGCTCAAATTCAGGTGGATTACAGACAATGTTTGAATTAACGTCCCTTATCAAGTCACATCAGGGATACTTTAACCTCTACTAGGGCATTCAAACACATAAATATGCTTGAACTACAGTCAAATATGTTTATAGCTGTTCTCCAGGTGAAAGGAAAACTTCTGCTCAGGTTTATGGCCCTTTAGCAGGTTCTAGGTTTGTCATCACTTAACTAAATTTCGTTCATACTTTGTGTCATCACTGGTCAGCTTCCCTATTCCTGCTGAAGTAAGGCGTCCCCACAGCATAATGCTGCTTACACTATGTCTTATTTTGTGATTTCTGTTACATACTTATTTACAAATTAAGTGACTATCTAGAAGAAATAGCTTGGACTCGATTAGGAGGTACCAAAGTAAAGGGGGAGCTGATAGAAAGCATGCACGATTCAGAATTTCTTTTTAAAAAAGCTTTTTCTTTCCAAACATCAATGAATTTAAACCGTGATGTTTGCACCACCATGTTTCATCCTGGGCATTTCACCCACCGCCTGATATATATCGTCCACACGTACATTTTGGCATTTAGATAAAGAATTTCAAACCACCAACAGGATTTCTAAGCAACAAAAACAGCATTGTGTTGAACCTTTCTGACTGTTAACAGCAGTCAGCTAACAGAGCTCGTCTGTAATATCATGAGTTTGTGCTCTAAATAAAAGCGCATCCACATTCGTGGCACATCAACAGTCTGTTCATATGTTGCTGTCCTACAGCTTTTTTATTTTTTTATTCCAGGTTAACAAGACTGCACTGATTGCTGTGGTAAACTCATGTTAAAAAGCCAATAATGCTATGAGTGCTTGGAAGAGCTCAACATTGCTTATGGGGTTTTTCACCTAATAAGCAAATCAATACATTGAGCTGCAAGTCTAATTTCCTCGACTCCGAGGGGGAATCCATGGGGCCCGAATCAACAGGGACACGCATTCACATGGATAAAGCAAGGAGCCACACAATCCCCATGGGGACCAGTTTTTCTTTTTGTTTTATTTTATTTCGTTTTTTTTTTTTGTTTATGTCTTTTTTGCCTTCCAGGGTTAGTTAATAGTAAATGCTCCTCCACAGGAAAACAAAAAACAAAGGTGGATGGGTAATAGTGGGAGGGTTTGTGGAAGTTGGGGTTGAGGGTAGGGATCTTGACCCCTCGGCAGAAGGTTAACAAATTTCTGCTTAATGATTTCAGCAATGAATTCTGGGACAAAGGGTTTCCAGCCGAGGCTGTCGGAGAAAGCATCCGTTCATTCAAGCGTTCTCGATTTGGGGAAAAGCTCTTAATGGGCAGAACCAAGGAACAAATTCCATACTCTATGCGTCATAATTAATTCTTCCACTCTGTGATAATTCTCCTGAATCCCAAGATTACAGTTTGCAGGGGCTGCACATGGCTAATTTTGTCCAAGAGGGAAAATGCAGAGAGAGAGAGAGAAAGACGTGGAGAAGGGAGGGAAGGGAAGAAGGGAAAATGGGGTAAGGGTCATCCGAGAGTCATTCCCGTCGCAATCAAAGGCTCGGCTCACTTCTGCTTCACTTGCTGGGCTTCATCTCTGCTGACAGGTGTATTGTTTTGCAAGGGGGATATAAGCTCTCTGTAATCATCATTGGGTGGAAAGCATAACGCTCTCCACTAAGCAGGACTAATTGGCTTTAGTTTTAACTAATGTTGCGTTGTGACTGCCAGGCACACCTTCTGTGGAGAGGCTCGGCACAATAACCGCTCAATTTAGCCCCTGCAGTAACAAAATCTCAAAGCGGCTACTGAAAATTGCTTATAAAATATAATGAACCTGTGCTCCCTTAATCAAATAAGATAACTGTCCCCACTCCTCCCTCACGCAATAACCTATTAATTTAATTGGTCGTGAACGAATATAACACATCACTTACTTTTAAATGACCTAGAAAAGAAAGGAAGGAAATCCGACTGATGAAGCTGTAAAGGACTAGTTTTTGAAGAGGAGGCATTTTTCTGTCATCAAGCGTCTCTTTTAGCCCCTCTTCTCGTCCCTCCTTCCTCCTTTTCCTCCTTCTCTACCCCTCCCTCTTATCATTTACTCTTCTTCTCCCTCTCTCACTCACTATCTCTTCATCCGCCCCTCCCTTCTTCCTACAGTCTACCTCTCTGTGTCTCCCCCCTCCTCGCTCTTCCCGTCTTTTCCGCGCTTCGCCCCATATCACCAAGGATTCCTCTGGTGGCCCAATTACGGGATTCAGCAGGCAAATTGAGGCTGTTTAAAGCGAGGTCTGCTGGGAAGGCTAGCAGCTGCTGTACAGAGGCTGGCCGAACGCGCCGAGACCAGCCCCGGTGTTTGCACTCCTTGCACGGCCACGCAGACGTTTAGCTCTACATCTACATCCACTTCCTGGATCCCGGAAAAAGCTGAAAGATGTCATCCCGTGTGTGAGAGAGGCTGCTGGCCTTTTGTTGTCACTGGCGAAATTGGAGGCGAGAACAAGGGTGGAAAATTTACGCTACAGTGCACCCGCATCTCATGAAGGGTTAATGGTCCCTATTTTTGTAAACTGAATAAGTCAAATCCATTGGTCACACCTCTGGTGACGGCATATTTAATTTGGATCTAGTCAATTAGGCCCAGCTAAGCTCCATACCCTGCTGGCTACCTCCTCCATTTTGCAGTAGTTTGTGTCCCCTCTCTGTGCCAGGAGTAATCCTATTACCATACACACACTAACACACACACATATGCACACGCACTTATACCATTATAGAGGCCAGCGTGGATGTACACGGGCTAACACCCACACGTCAGCATGTTTTTCACTTATAAATGTTGTGTGGTATACATTCAGCCATGGTAGCGAACACGCACGGAAAACAATGATGTTCGCTTGAGATTGGACCCAGCGCTGCTTTAAAACACAATGTGCGGCGTGACACTATCCAGCCTGTATACATCCAGAATTATGTGGGAGTCTGCTTTGCCCTGGGGCAAGAGTGAGGGAAGGAATAAGAGGGAGGAGGGGGAAAAGTGAGAAGGAAGAAGGAAAAAAAAACTAGAGAAAAGGTGTTGTGTGAAAGACATGGAGAGAGGAAAACTGACAGCGAGAAAAACCACAATGTCAGAGAAAGGCAGAGCAGGCATGAGGAAGATGGTGCTGAGAGGCGGCGGTGGGTTTAAATGGGGCTCCCTGTAGCTGGTTAGCATGTGTGTATTAATGTGGCTCATGCATCAACAGCAACCCAGCAGATTTATGACACTTAAGGGGCGCGCACTTGTCTCGCTCTCCTTGCACCCACAACGACTGCTTACATTTTTGCCAATCAGGCTGTTGCCATAGTAACTGTCTACCTGCTCCCCCCCTTCCCACTAGGTCCCCCACCCATCTACTGTCCCAGCCCAGCCCCGCCTTCTGTCTCGTTGCCCCTTTGCTCTTCCCTCTCCCTCTTTGCTACTTTATCGAAAAATAAACTCATGCAAGAATCAGTGAACAAAAGATTTAATCTCTCTCATGGCTTAACTTTCTGTCACAGATTTTTCTTTTTATCAGTAATTTCAATAATAATATACTTTATGTTGTTTTAAGACTTTGTTTCTTTTCTTTTTCCTCTCCCTTCTGTCTAATTTCGTAGCTTTTGGACAACACACAGCGACAGGACGCGCTCAGAGTTATACAGATGTGATGAAAGGCTCTCATCACCACACCGAGGGAGTTGATGATGAAAATGCAACAGAGGAAACCCACATGGTGAAGAACAAGAGAGTGGTTGTATCCAAGACAAATTTGGATGGAGGATGCATTGACTTACTCTAACTTTTAGGTTTGAGTCTGGAAATATTCGCAACACGAACATACGCATTTCTGTTAGATTCAGTATCAGTGAAGTGTCTAAAGATTAAGTTAGATAAACGACATGCTGTTTGTAAGAAGAGGTATACTTTGTACAACATATTTTAGACTATTAAAGACACAATCTAAAGCTTTTCTTAATTTTTAATAAGAACCTGTTTTACGGATGGTGTACAATATTTCTTATGCAGACACATAGTGTGATGCCACCTTTGTCCAAATAAAACTAAAACCCCTAGTACAGCTGTGTACAACGACTTAAAAGCAACGTACTTGAAGTAGACAACATACTTTATCCGCAGCATAGTCTTAACTTTAAAAACAGAATATAACAATTTCAGTAATGTGAGAAAACAGACACAGAAATGCTTTAAACAAAATCCTAAGTGTCACTTCACAATTTCTCTCGATCAAATTTAAAATCTGTTACTTAGCATTTTTGGATGACTGTTTGTGAGCGTTCTTTATTTCCCTTCAAGATGAGAAAGGCAAGGGAACATGCCATTCATGTTCCATAGACATGTGTTTTGACCTATAAAGCCCAAAAAAATGGCTACAAAACGAAAATTACCTAGGCTCAGTTCTAAGGTCTGAACAAAAAGCAGGATGGAAAGTTAGGTACAATATATACAAGCCACTTCCCTGGAGAGAGCATCTAACAAGGACTACGTCAGTGTAAAAACAGTTTAAGAGTCTACTTACATCCCCCTTATGTTGTGATTGGTCAGACTCGGGTTGGGCTACATGTAGTGCCATTGACCTTCCATGCCCATGTTCATGCCCATTCCACCCATCGGCCCTAGAAGACACAAAGAAGAAACATTAAAAAACATAAAAAAAAAGCTTTTTAGTTTCAAATTGTTTGTTTTGGAAGTTCATCATTGATTACTTCATCCGAGAAAGTCTTCCCAACAGACTATGATTGGCAAACTGTGGTTTCACTATGAAGGTAATTTGACAGACAGCATAGCAACAAAGCCCTGTGGATTTGGCTTTGGAGAGGTGTGTGGAAGTGTTCTGAGGTGGGGTGCAGGGTGGTTAAGTCGGTTGACAGTTTATCTAAACCTGCTGACTTCGAGTGGAGGCTGAGGGTTGGAGACTTGAGAGAGAATCCCAGAAAACAGGGGATAGAGGAGGAGAAGAAGAGCTTAAGGAAAAACTCTGGGATTAAAGCTGATGGCGTGAGAGAGGGACAGAGTTTTAAGGGGAGTGGGAGTGAGTGGGAGGACGGTGGTGTAATGTGATTGAGCACACCTGTTCTGGTATATCCAGAACAGAGGGGGAGGAAGATAAAATGAATTGAAGAACATCTACATTTGAAGACATGCAGAGAAGGACAATAATGTTGAAGAGGACAAAATGGTTCTGGCGAGAATTTGGAAAAAAACTTGAAGGAAAGGTACAAAAAAAAAACAACAACAACACAGGAACAGACTGAAGAAATATAGGAACAACAGCAGCATAAAGAGAAGGACAGACACGCAGAGAAAGCCATACCAGGTGGTCTGATTCCCATGTGCTGCTGGCTGTCCATGACGAAGCCACCCATTGGCTGGCCATCTGGATTGTATGGAGCTCCTTGACTTACTGTGGACGCAGAAGAAGAAGAGGCGGGGGGAAGGAGGGAATGGTGGTAGGGAGCAGAGTGGTCAATTAGTCCTTTTAATTAAAGCTCAGCGGACGGTGCAAGATCATCTGTTGGCTGATGCGCGGGCAGGAAATCTCTGCTGTCTTTCGACGTCACTCTGCTCCCTGCTGGTGCAGCTATAGCACTGTGCTGTA
This sequence comes from Orestias chungarensis, assembly GCA_032876305.1. Classification (NCBI taxonomy): domain Eukaryota; kingdom Metazoa; phylum Chordata; class Actinopteri; order Cyprinodontiformes; family Cyprinodontidae; genus Orestias; species Orestias chungarensis. Next base: position 1,887,123 of record JAVLVB010000624.1, on the reverse strand, counting down.
AGCCCCTGGTGGACTTTAACTAAATGCTCTAATAAGGATCAGACTTAAGAGTTTAATCTATGCTATGGTACATTTAAGACATACACAGACGTTTGTTTCGGCGTTTGATGTGTTGAAAGACAGCAGGATTCTTTTATTGTGCTGGAACCTCGAGTCGAGAGTTTGTCTCCACCAACTTGTATGCATGCATTTCAATTTATCCAATTTAAAAGACCAACACAGAATGATTCACACATGAGTAGCGAAAAAGGAAAGGATACGCAGTTTCACAGGTTCCTTCAAGTAAAAATCCTTTCATGTGTTTACCTCTGTCAGACTTCCCTACACCTTTGTAGTAAAACATCACACATTGCTGACACCAACATGTTTCACTGTACAGATTTTTCCTTGAATCTGATATAGAGCATAATTCTTCTACCAAAGTACATTTTTGTAAGTGTGCCACATTTTCCCATTATTTCTGTGTTCCCTACATGGCCTATGATGGCAAACCTCGAACTGAGTTTCCTTTGGTTTTCTTTCAACAACAGCTCTCCTCTCTTTCATAAAGGATAGATACACGAGCCGAGGATCTCTGCAGCTCATCCAGAGTTATTACAGGCACCTGCCTCTTTAATTAATCTTCTCATTTTCGGCCTGCCAGTTTAAGGGGGCAGACATATGTTGGCAGGTTAGCAAATGCGGTACAGTCTTTCCATTTTTAAACAAGATGATAATCTGTTTGTCATTTGCTCAATCGATCGTCTTCCTCTAGGTGGAATATATATATATATATAAGAGAGGAGTAAAGTAGGGTTAATATACCTGCATGACACATTTGAAACGCAACAATATATAATTGTCCGTCTGTGTCACAGTTATGAATTGGTTTGCGGTGGTCTGTTACACAAAATCTGAAACATCAAAATTAAGGTTATACTAAGAAAAAAATCAGGGTTAGTTATTTTGTAAAGTGCCTTAAATAGATACCAGAACTCTCTGTTAGTGTCCAGAGAAATGTTCTAACCAAAATCTACATTTAAAAGTAAGTCGTTTATGTTCCAGTGAGTTCTGTTTCTGAACGCGGCCAACAGGTATATTTTAAATTAGATATGCAGGAACATTTCAAATGGAATTCAATAAATCTACAGTGTTTCAGTTATTTAATTTTGACCGACAAGTTTGACATGTCAGCCCACTCAATGTAAGTTATTTAATAAAAGACATGTTGGCACATAATACAGCAATGCTTTTAACGTACCTGTTGCTGCCCCCAATCTATAATTATAAATACCATCAAAGCAGCAAAATGAGATCCAGGTTGAGGGCCCATCCAGTTTTCAACAAAAGTTCATTGTGACTGATTGGTCCCAGAACCTGCTCCTATCTGAATACTTTATCTTATAAATACTGACTAAAACTGAGCAGCAATACCACGTGAAATCTGATCCGATTCCTTATTTTCTGTCCCCCACCATTGTTCTGCTCACATAGAAAGCCACTTACCTTCGATTTAGGCCGTTTGGCGGCCAGTCAAGCAAAAGCAGGACCTCGGCCCTAGTGAATGTCTTTGAACTTTACTAACCCCCCCACCACCACCACCACCATCACCTTAATGCCACCATGACCTCTCACCCCTATTACAGGTAATAAAGTTTACAGCAGTCCAAAACCAAGCCATGCACCAGGGGGACTACTCATTCCTTCCCCCTTGCTCCCTAAAACAGCCACAAATAGGGTTGGGAGGGTGTTTAAAGTAATGGGGGGAAGGGATAGGGGTAAAAACAGGTCCAGAGCAAAAATAGCCAATCAGTGGCAAACTCGAAAAAAGAAATGGGAGTACAACTCTGTCATTCATAGTTCAAACTGCTATTTTGTTTTACTTTGTATCTGTTTGTAGGGTTTGCAAACAAACTATACTGAAAACATTGCATGAGCATCATAACAAGAAGAAAAAAAAGACTATTGGTCTTTTTGCACATTTGCCGTTTCATACTTTTGCATCTTTAGGTTGTCATTGTATGCTGACGCTGAGTCAAACTGCACCAACCTCGGAGAGGTTTTTACAGACGAAGCATCAATTTGAAGCTATCATAATGTGTACCATGTGTCAGTTTTTCAGCTGATTTGTCCAGGTTGTTGGTAAGAGGCAGAATCCATGTGAATAAAATGCAATGTAGTGTAGAGTTGGACAACATAAAACTTTGAGAATCTTTGCGTTATGCCTCACTACAATCAAGTACGATACACAACCTAAAATAAATAAATCTAGGAATTAATTTTTTGCTTTATGGGCACAAAACAAGGAGGTAGGAAAGTCCGAAGCATAAACATGCGGGTACAAAATAAGGTTATGATTTGGCAAAGGGGTGAATACTTTACTTTTTTCACTCCTAATTAGATGTCAAGGTTGATTAATTGGTGTTAATGTTGAAATATTTTGCCTCTTTATTGGTCAGTAATGGAAAGATGGGTGGGGGGTGGATTCCCTAAAGGATTTGGACATTCCAAGAAGGGAGCATCAGTCCTGTATTTACCCACTGAGAGGCCTCTGGGTGCATGGACTCGGGGTGGCTTAAGCCTGCGCGACTTGAAAACAGTAACTATAGGAGACTTGCCTGCACGGTTTGACTGGTCGATCATGGGCTGCACTATTCTCCTCCGCGCATTAATGAACCTGCAGAGAGCGGGAGTGAAGGAGGGGAGGGTTGTAAGAGGGAGTACAGAAAAGGAAGGAGAGGAGACAAAAACACAGAACCACAGTCAGAGCTTTACTCAAAACAAGATTAAGGAAAAAATGCTGACTAATACGCCGAAGATCTTGGCAGCCCGCACCAAAACCACCACATTTCCAAAGTCGCCTCTTTCTCTTAGTGAAGCATAACAGTGATAAGGAGTAATTATTCTCCCATAAGCAATAATGAGCCCCAGTAAAGCCGCTGCAGTGCTACAGCAAAAGTCACATCTTAACTGCCTCGGTTATTAAAATTGTTGTCTTTGAAAAGTCAGGACTCCAGAACTTGTGCAAACTTGCCTCAAACAGAGAATCAGTCTGAACACTGGGGTCTTTGTGCAAATGAAGCTTCTCTCTGCCTGTCTGAAAACATCGCGCCCCATCTCTCTTTATTGGGAGGTGTTCCACCTCCTGATGAGCTGAGATTGCTGACGGTTTAGCGGGCTCGCCTTCAAACGCAGCGGGCTGTTGCTGACGGAGACACATGGCACGTTGCCTCTGGTGAGGGGTATTTTTTTTATTCTATGACAGGTGACCATGTGTAAAGTGTGTGCGTTTTTTGTGCACTAACCTCTTCATGACCTCCTATAAAAGTGCATGGTCAAACCATTTTATGAGCACAAACACACTGGGGCCAGACTTTGGGCCCCATAAGGTACAGTGGTTCTCAAAACATAGGATTTTCTGAAAAGATTTTACCTTTCAAGGTGACCAATGCCAAAAATACGCACACACGCAAATCTGAATTTCTCTTCTTATTAAAACATGGTCCTGAACTCAGTTCATTTTTGTTGATATTATCAACATACCCCTAAACTTAACCACTGCCAGTACATAACTCAACTCTTTCACACCAAAGTCCTCCGCCTTAACCTTAAAAATCATGTTTCACCTTATTGGGACCGGGTATGGTTACCACGGCTTATAAAAACATAAATGATTTTACTAGAAGAGGTCCTAAAGAGACCCGGAAAAATGTCCAAAGAGGTATTATAATTACATACACAAGGAGACACTTTTATTTTATCGAGCACTTTCATGCACATTTTCAGCAGCGTACACACAAACACACACACACATATTTGATCTCTCTGCGTCATGTATTCACACCTATTAATTGCGCATGTTCACATAGAAGCCGATCTGGCCTTGGTCAGCCTAACCCCTTTTGAAATGACCCCTTGGCCTGTAATGACCCCGAGGAGAGAGGACTCTCGGGGGTTTCTGACTTGATTTATGTGTTCCTGCTGTTGCCCAACCAGACTCTTCTGTTTCATCTCTGAAATGGGGGGGAGCATTAACTGAACTTAAAGGGGGAACAATGGTAGTGGGGGACTTTTTCAAAAGCTGGAAAATGGAACGTTTATAAGCTCAGGGTACGGCAAGAAGGGGAGGACAGAGACAAAAGGACGCAAACACGCTGCATCTGGTTTTGACCCTGAAGAGCAAGGGAAACTCCCTTGCTTTAAATTTCTTTAATATTCCCTCATCAAAAGTGCTTATGTGTCCTTCCTCGGTTTTATGGTTTGAAGACAAACCTACAGGGAATTAAGGAGACAGAGAATAGCAAAATTGGTCAGTGAAAAAAAAAAAGATTAATAGTCTTATTGTTTTCTTGTGAAAAGAACCAAAAATAGTAGCTGCAATTTCATCTTTGCAAGTTGCACATGTAGCTGTATTTCTGTTCTGTTTGTTAAAGTATGCAGATATGGAATTTCAAAGAAGTGCAGAAAGAAATTTAAAAAGCAAAGGGGAGGAATGCGAGAATGCACTGACATGGCAGAGCACCATCAAATGAGGGAACGTCTGGAGTTTTATCACCACAGCTCTCTCTCCCTCCCTTCCTCCTCCTGTTACCCTGTTTTGTGCTGGGGGAGATATGGAAGGCGGAGGAGGAGGAGCGAAGGAGTGAGGGCAAAGAGGGTTGAGGAGGCCTGAGCATTCCTTTAACTCTCCTCTTTTCTGCGCTTCAAACCCTTCGCAGAAGGAACGAGGTCATCTTGAGGCCAGCAATGGCTAAGGATTGACCTCTCCTTCTTGACGTTCCCTGATGTCTCTTTGCATCTGTTCTTCCTCTGTCTTGCCCTCCTTTTCCTTTACCATCACGCCTGCCTGTCCCATCGCAAGCAGGAGGGATAGACTTTGTGGAAAGTTGGGTGAGAAACTTGAAACTTGACTTTCGCTCTAAGAAATTAGCGTTTTATTGGCTTACAAATCCTAAACAACTTTGACTTTGCCTATCCATATGTGTTTACTTCTTCAGGAAGCTCTCACTTATCGTTCCCTTCACAACAGAAAGCAGCAGCCCAACTCACTCAGCGACAAAACTAGGGTCTGACCCACTACCCTCCCTCCTCCTTCTCTCAAAAACTCATTCCGGTTTCCTGTCCCTGCCATCCCTCTATCTGCGACCAGATGCACCATGGGGCCTGGAACAAAGGATAAAATGTCTCTCATAATAGCAGCCAAGGGAATGGAGAGATGGAGAGCCAGAGAATAGTATGAAAGGAGGAGTTGGAGAGTTTGGGGAGATGTAGGGGGGCAGGAGGCCCTGCTCTGCAAACCAGACACTCTTACTGTGACAGTTCATAAGCTTACACAGACAAATACTGTAAGAAAGAAAGGTGGAGAGAAAAGGGAAGAATAAAGCAAGTTAAAGACTGATGGGAGTGAAGAAAAGGAAGGGAGAAAGAAAGGAAAAGCAGAGTGTAACTTCACCTTTGCGCGACCCCCGGGTGCTATTGGGCTGGTGTTTATGACCTGCTCACTCCCCTGCCTCCCATCACAACACAATGAGCTTCACTATCCAGCCTGGCTTAAGGGCAACAATAGCTGGGCTATTTTGGCGTGACACGCCGCTGGTGGTATAAATAAGGTTGGGTAAAAAAGCGCATTAAAAACACGGAAAGCGCAGGACATCCATCATAGTCTGGACTCCGTCAGAGGTAAAGAGTCGGATTCCAGCCAAGGGCACATATGTTCGACACACGAAGGAACCCATGATACAGTGAATCCAAAAACATGCCAACCATATGCTGTTGTCAGAACTAAAGCCGGTAAAGCCTTATATGGATACTGGGTCAACTTTACTTGCATTACATTTCTATCTATTTTATACAACAGATCAAATTCAATCAATCAATCAATCAATCAATCATATATATATATATATATATATATATATATATATATATATATATATATATATATATATATATATATATATATATATAAGTGAGGATTTTCCTTTGATCTTTTCGGGGTATAGATTTACTGACTTTCTACATCCACAGATGGATTATTTGCCATTAAATGCCCTTCACACAGCATGATACTGCCATCACCTTGTATCAGATCGCTTTATCATTACCAGTAAAGGCGTAACTATAAACCTAACCTTAACTGAATTCACACCTTAGTCTTACACCTAAACCAAAAACAGAACTTCTTCATATGGAGCCCTGCCTTTGGGCATCATCAAGACAAGTGGGTTCTCAGAGCATAGTATTTGTTGAAACAATGGGCCCTACAAGTCAAGAAAAGCTACTAAACACACACACACACACACACACACACACACACACACACACACACACACACACCCAAGTGGACATACATACTGAGACGAGTCAGCTGCACACAGGTGTACATGAAGCACACGTGAAATGCCCAATTAAAAGCAAGAAATTGTCTTTTTCATCAGCTGCCTTTGTTGCGTGACCAATTAGGGGATAATTTAATAACGAGCGCTGGAAAGATGCAGATTGGATATACAAAAGGTTACTATTCGAACTCATTGATTTAAATTCAAGGGAGTTTCCAAGTATCTGCAGCGCACGTTGCCACACACGCACATCTCCTGAGCCCACAACCAGAATTATGTTAGTAAGACGAGACAGATTGAAACACATAAATTGAGCACGCGTCCTCGGCACTCACTACCAGTTAGTAACCTGAGAAGTTTTTGCACACTCAACACAATCCCCCCGTGCTCGTGCAAAGCTGGATGTTTCGAAAAACATCCATTCGTCTGACAACAGTCGGTACGATCCAGCGCACGCCAACGGAGGTTTAACATGCATATTCATATCTGGGAGCCGCTTAAAGTAACTCTGCAACCACACACTCCTCCTGGCTGTCAGTCAATGTGATTTAAACACAACAAAGGAAAGCGAGCTCTGACGGGTAGCCCCGTACTTATCACCAGGTTGTCACCGCAGTTCCGAGCATCAATTGTCTGCTGCAAAACCACAATTAACGTCCCAGCTCCTATATCTTTCCACATTCACACTAATAGATGGTCCTGTCATAAGATATAATATAACTTTATAGAAAAGCTACTTTCATTTGTGAATAAGTCTGAAGGTATTCTGTTAGTGGGTGTGTGATAGAAGTAGTTATTAGTTTTTCTCCCCTTGTTTTCCTCAACTGACAAGTTTACTTGTCCCTCTCTTGTCAGCAACCCTCCTTCATCCATTCCAGCTACTGTCGCTTTTACTGCCGTTTGCAGGTCAGATGCTTGAATTACATGATCAAATCAGTTTAGAGTACCTCAGACCAACAGCAGACTGGACTGCAAGTTGCATTCCAAATCAACATGAACATCTTAAAGAATTTTTAAAGAGTCTACTTGGAACTACACTGCCTAGTTAAAGTATTCACATTACTTGTACCCTTTGACATTTGTGGGTTTTTCAATTATAGATTATTACGAGGTAGAGAATCAAAATCAAGAATTCAAAAAGCACCCCAGCAATCCCGCAAAGCTAAGTGGGTTTAGATAATCGATGGAAAATTAACGCTCCCCTCCATTCTGAATACACCATTATTGTCTACCGTAAAACATGGTGGTGGCAGCTTTATGCTAAGATGACAGTTTCTGGGGAAAAAAGCTGCTTAAAACTGCAAAAAAATGGAGCCTCTTAGAGAACAATGAATCTTACATAAAGCAAGAGCTATGATACAATGATTTAGATCGAAGCACGTTCATGTATAAAGCTGATACTCTAAGCATAATGTATCTTTTTACACGTTTAAATGTAAATGGAATAATTGTTATTTTGCTTTACTATTCTGTAAAACCTTGTGAAACCAGTGCCTACCTGCATTTCTTCATCTCAAACTAATAACCATTAGAAATTTGTGAAAACAAAATGTATTATTGTGTAATGATTATGCTTTCTTCTCCAGTATATATAAATCAAACTGCGCCCACCTTGGCTGAATTCTGGGGGCATTGTGAGAATCCTGAGCACAAGATAGGAACGACTGGTTTTGAGGAATTATAAGCCTTGAGCTTAGAGGATTTTGCAAAAAAAAAACATATTTAGCACTGAGTCAAAAGATTACGCACCGTCCCTAATTTGTCTGCACAGCTTTCAGCAAGTACAAACACCTACATGCCTTGTTACAAACGTACAACGCTGCTACATGCTCTTGCTTGTATTTCTCACTGTTTGTTCCTCAGAACATTTGGACCAATTGCAGTGCCTTGCTGAAGTACTCAAAACTTCCCATTAAACATTTTTGACGTGTCAATCATAAACATAACAAATGTAAATAATTGGGATTTTACCCAACGGAATGTTTCTCAGGACTTGTCTTTTGACTAGTATTTGTGTTTTGTGTTGGCACCCCTTTGCCAGGATGACCTTAGATACAATCCATAGTCCACCTGTGTGAACTGTGAGCAGGTTCTGTAACAAACTGCATATCAAAGATCTGAGATTCCTACACAAAACACACAATGTACTGCTCAGTCAGCTATCCTGCCTCCTATAGAAAGAGTCTGTTTGCATTAGTTCCCTGGGAAAAAAAAGGTGCGGCCAAGTGCTCATTACTTCTGCATTAGGCTGCGAAGGATGCAAAAACACATGCCTGGAGATATAAAACCATATGGACGGAGAAACACTTGGAAGGTTCGTTTAGAGTGAGGTCATTTAGGAGTCAGAAGACAAAGTAAGACTGCACCTAATATGTTATGAGACAAGAGGCCTGTGTTTTGAGTCAGCACAACTTACAAGCCTTTTATTGGCAGGCAAATACGTCCTGCACCATCTCCAAATGCATTCGTAGCTATGCAGCCACACACCCACCGACGCTGACACACACAAACACATTAAGTACATGGAAGGTCTTCGGTTCCAGCTTCTAATAACATGAGGTGGATTAATAGGATCACATATAGAGTGAAAACTCAGAAAATACTATCTAAATTTGAATGGAGCTTCAGACCCGAGGGTCACTTAATCTCCATTACTTTTCCCACATAAAATGCAAGTATGTATGCCTGTGCAGGGCACAGACAGTGTCCCTGTTGCTCCACTACCTAAAGAGCCCAGTGTCCATTAAAGGGGCCATGAATCCACCACTAAACCTGGTTTTACAGAGTGGAGCAACAGGCCGGCGAAGCCACTCACACTCCACATGTGCATACAAACGGGAGAGGAGCTTGGTCTGTTTATTTGTGTGTCCATGGCAACCAGGTGTCCCAAAGACTCAAGTAAAGGAAATATTTGGCTTTTGAAAACCCAACATAAACCCTGTGACTGAATCGAATAAATAATAATAAATGTAAAAACTGTGAGTGTAAAAGTCATGACACTAAGACTATGTCATAGACAACAGTGTTAAAGAATTTTGAACAGGATTTGCATAAAAAAGATGCAGTGGACAAAAGTGATCCAAGCTTCTATCTTTGAATTAGTCTTATGAGGGTTAGAGAAGAAAGTAGGGAGAATAACTAAGGTTAGGTTCAGGAGTGGGGAGTAGGGTAGAGTAGGGAGGACAAAGGTGCAGGGTAGAAGAATGGTAGGGACAAGAATACGGGGCACAATAGCATAGGGAGGGCAAAGTAAGGTCAGTCAGAGAGACTAAGATAGGTTAAGGTAAAGTAGGCTAAATCAGTATAGTATAAAAATGGCAAAGTTGGTTAGGAAAGGGTCGGAACAGGACAGGACAAGAGGAGCAAAGTAGGGTAGGGAGGAGAGGTAACAGGAGGTAACCTCTTACCTCCAACAAAATCCTTGTCAAAGGGTTTTATAGTATGGGTACTTAAGGGTAAGATAGAACACATGGGTGCGAGTTTATTGCTATGCAAAAAATTCAACTGGAAGTATTTTCTTGGTTTAAAAATCAACTGATGTTAGGTTTGTTCTTTGTCCATCATAGCTTTAAATTACCAGCAGGGAACAAAAACTAAGACTGGGCTTAAAACAAACAAATGGTGCTCAGCCTTCATCTTTGTCCTGGCTTCACTTTAAGTGCACTGTGCCACTCATAGACTCAGCCAGCCATTTGTCCATCAACGGAGAGAAAGGGATGGCTTAAAGCCTGGTGCTGGTCAGAAGCAAGCACTGCTGACCGTTCCCCAAACACATTGGACCCAGCCTGTGTCCTTTAGCCTTCGGGCGTACATCGAATTGTTTGTGTGGCTCTCACCATGCCTGCACATCACACGCCGGGATTGCATGTGGAACTCTAATCCATTTGAGCCACTTTAGTGGTAAGTATTGCATTTCTATCGTCTTATTCCCTGTGCGTGAGGTTGTTTACTAGAAATATAAATAGGCTTAGTTACAAAACAATTCTGTTACATGATTCCTCAGTTTCAAATCGAAAATAATCTCTTTGATGAGGAGATCCACACAGAGCCTGTAATGCTTACAGGGCTTGCAGTGGGCACTGTTGCAAACAGACTGGTTGACCTAAATCCCACTCCATACTGCCCGTGTCATATCCTGCCACTGTGCGTGTCACTTCCCCCAGCAGCTCACAGCAGCTTTCACCATTGGAGATCTCTTTGGCCGCTCAGAAACAAGTGAAGGCAGTTTTAAGGGGCAAATATCCACTGTCAGCAGACCAAATTCAAAATGTACCATTCCTTTTTTTTCACAAGCTTGCTAGCTTGGTGTAAGCGGTAAAACCTCAGCAATATTTCACTGATAATTCAACATAACCCCCCTAAGATTTTGAGACATCAGTTTCAACAGAGGCTTGGATTGATCACATCTTACATAGAGTCAATATAAAGAAGTGCTTTAAATCCAAGTGTCCTTACTTAAAAAGAATAAAGTTAATTTCATTGATATGTTTTTAACCTTTCAACACTTTGCTTTGTGTCCTGATGATTTCTCTTCACAGTCACAGTTTCAACCGACACAGGGAAACAGCAGCGTGAGAAGAACAACTGACTGACAGCGGCCGAGTACGACGGCGACCATGTGGGCTTCCACACAGACCATGCCATTCACGTTCTGTGTCCTTTCATGTTTTAGAACAACCCCCTCCCCTGCTCACTACAAAAGGAGGTTGAAAAGCAAAAGAGAAGAGTGGGAAGAAAAGAGGAGGGAATAAAACAAAAAAAAGACAGAGCAAGGGGCGAATGAGGAAAAATGCAGGTTTGGCCTAGGGCAGCCCGCTGTGATGTAAGAGAAACACGGGGAAAGAGGGGAAGAAAGAGGGTGAAAAGGAAGGAGGAGAGATGGCATTCATGGCAGTGTTTGCATCTTTTGTATGCGTGTGTGTGTGTTTGTGTGTGCGGAAGGTTGGGCACTGACACACAACCACATGGATTTCTGTTGTCATAATACAGGAAAGGACGGGTTGTGTCGGCACAGGCTGAAGATTCCCGTAAAGGGCTATTGTTAGTAACAGGCTGCCAACTTCGAGCTTCAAATATTGTTTTTGAAAGTGTTTATGCATCTTAAGCTCACAATGGAAATTGAGGGTGAGGTCATAACTGAAGTGTGTGTTTGTGTGTGCGCGAGCGAGGTGTCTGCTGTACTGTCAGAGGGTTTCAGAGTAAAGCAACTTGATGGAGGTGGAGTGTACGAAACAGGCTTCAGGGCATGGGTTGAAACTTCGCCTGCTAATTCTAAAACACACACACACACTCTCACACACACACCTTAGAAGAGTTTCTGTGAACAAGTTCCAGCATCTACCTTTCTCTGGCCTGTCAACACACAGAGCCTCACAACCCATCTCACTGTACCTGTTTTCTGCTTTTTCTCTTATATTTCACCGTTTCATTATTTATCACTTGGACTCACTTGTATGGTTTTATTTATGGCAATAACCGCTACTGTAGGCTTTCTAAAGCAGCAGCATTGACATAGGGGGGTGTTCATAGGCTTCAACCCGATTTAATTAGTAAATCTGAAATGTGTGTGACTTTTGAATGGAGTCATTGAATATGAAGGCAAAACTGAAAGTACTTGGCAACACAATGCTAGTGCACAAAAACACAGTTGTATATGTATTATGAATGAAATATTTATGTTAAATAAAAACAAATCCAAACTAGGTTTACAGCCATCTTTTTTTTTTATTTAAATAGAGGAGCAAATTGAAGCTCTTTCTCTAACCACCAAAACATTTGTAATTACCACAAAAATATCAGATACTTTGTCTGGCTGGCAGTTGTCAGAAAGTATGCCAACAGATGTTTTTCTGCTAAAGAAATTTTGAAAGTGACACTTTCAAAGTGTTTTTTTTAATTATTTTTTTTATCTTTACAAATTTACAGCACTTACTTCAAACCCTGGACGGAAAGTTGCTGTCACGCGGTTTTTGATAAGAAATGAATCAACACTTAAATCAACAATTAAAATGTAATAAATGTGTTCCATGTTAATTTAATAATTGTTTCCTACTTGTTTATCTAAGTCTGTTTTGTTCCTTCACCTCATCGAGCTCTGTTTGGTGCTTTCAGACACCCAATATGCAGCAGATACATATGTACCATATACCACGCCCTCTTAAGCAGCTTCAGTGTTTGTCCATCCCGGCCCTATTGAATACTCCACGCTTTTCTGTCCTCCAAACTCTCTCTCTCTCTCTGCCCAGGCTTTTAAGACATTCGTAAAAGGACGTCTTATTGACAAAACAATTGCTTGGCGGGGCTTAAACACTGCCTTTAAAGGGGTATTATTAAATTGCAGGCAGGAAGGAGAGGGGCAGCCAACAAGGGAAACCTGATGACCTTGGCATTGATTTTTACATCACCGGAGCGTTAGGAGAACTTAGCACGGAGAGACTGACTGCACCCACAGAGAGACGTTTTATATGATGCACATTGAGCATTTAGCTGCTGCCTGTATTTAGTGCTATATAATTGTGTTGTGTTGTTCTAATACACTTGATACAGTTGCTGCAGATTGATATGCATGCATGACCCAAGCCTTATCTTGTGAAAGCTTATAGTCATATATATATATATATATATATATATATATATATATATATATATATATATATATATATATATATATATATATATATATATATATATATATATAT
>JAVLVB010000624.1:1854812-1871869 GCA_032876305.1 Orestias chungarensis | reverse complement strand
CACACACACACACACACACACACACACACACACACACACACACACACACACACACACACACACACACACACACACACACACACACACACACACACACACACACAGTCAAATTTGTTTACAACAAAATGTGAGGGGGCAGCGGGATCCAAGCATGCTGGGTTTAACAGCTAATACCCCTTAGATTAACCACCCCCGGTTCTTCTTCTCTCACACACTCAGACACACACGACATCTTCCACAAACCAAGATTAGCCACCTACAATTTGCTCAGTGTGTGTGGTGGCCTTGCTCTCTTTCTCTCTCTCTCCCCCTCTCCCTCTGACACACACAAACACAAACCTTCAGGGTTTGTTGCCATACCCCACCAAATAAGCAAAACAAACAGAACACACACACACACACTCAGGCTTAAGTGACCAGCTACAGTTCATGTGACTGTCTGTTTAAGTCTGTCTGTCTCTTGCACACACACACACACACACACACACACACACACACACACACACACACACACACACACACACACACACACACACACGTACATGCGCCCTCAGACACGCACAACATCATAGCTACAAGAAGTGACCACCGACCCTCCTGGATTTCAAAGGTAGGGGATCACGTGAATTGATAACCTCTGCAGGAGTCCCTCTAGTCAGGAGGAAGCGTGTAAGCGTGTGTGTGTGCTTGCGCTGGGTATATAAATCTTCACAGAATGATGCATCATACCCTAAACTTACGCCTGGGTGACTCTGAGGTTTCAGATTGAACAATGGCTGGGAATAACGTTAACATCATTAGAAGAGTGGTAAAGGGGGAGTTATCGGGCCTCATCTTTTCCTCTCCTTGTCCTTATTTTACCCTGTTACTCTTTGTCTATTTTCAGTCTCACTACAGTAGGTTGTTCGGTGCTTTCTTTTGCTGCTGCCCGTCTCCTCTCCACTCTTGTATTCCCGTATCTTGGCAGGCATTTTCAAGAATTATTTTAAGGGCTGCAGAGATCAAACACATTCTGCCACGGCCGTGCCTCAGTTACCCAAGCTTCAGCCCCTTTAATTAGACAAGGTTAATAACGTTAAGCATGTGCTGATAGCTATCTCTCTGATAAGACTGGCCACACGAGGACATAGGGCCCCTTTCTACCCTTTAACATTGTTACCTAAGGTTAAAATGGATAGTTAGCAACCTTATTTTATGAGCCTGGCCAGTCACACTTGTTTGCAATTAGCTGCCTACCCAGACCTCGCAGAGCTGTAATTTGGAAAGCCAGTTAGAGGCCAGGTGGTACATTTCCAAGTGGTGCTCCTTATTAACAAGGATGACTTAAAATGCTAAAGGTGCTCTAACAAAATATAAATAAAACAGATATAAGATCTCATGATGTTAAAAATCCACTTTAATTTAAGCTCTTATCTGAAAGTCAGTGATTTACATTTGGTACCCTATATTCAATGTTTAAAAACTAAATATATGAAATAATAAAGTACTTCTTCAGATGCAATGTTGTGTTCACCAAGTCAACTAACGAAACCTGTTTGCTGGGCTGAAATGAAGAAGCTCCTGGTAGTTTCAAGTTAAAGTTTTAATATTTAGTGTATTATTAAGTAGTCTACACCTAGTCTAAAAAAATGATCAGTTATAGTATAACAGAGATTATATATGGCTTGCAAAAAGTCAGCATCTGATTGGTACATTTGTATCAGCACTAAAGTAAAGAGCTATTTCGCTGGTTAACATTTTAATATACTCTAGACGCTCTCACAATATTCCCCCTCTGTGCACGTTTGCTAGTTTAATCCATAATACGCTTTAAGCAAATCTAAGAAAACAGAAATCAAACAGATTTTGAGAAACATCAGATCCTGTCACACCTTTAATGTATATGTGTTGCTGTTGATATGACACAAATAGTGCGTGTATACTGGAATCAAGAATGTGAATATTACAGTGGTCAGCTGTGTTTAGTCTGGCAGACATTGTATGATTTGAAAACCCCAATATCAATATGATAGGAAGTTCTGTCACTCTGCATGAAGTGTGATGCCAGACTGCAGATGTTGATTGACCATCAGGGAATACAATGAAATTGCTCCATCACTTCGCCCAAGTGGTCAGATAAGCCATTAAATAGGTCATGCCACAAGTTTTAAGCATCTGGCATCCAAATGAGTAAGTCTCCATCAATGCACAGTTAGTGTTTGCATGAAGTTAATTAAATATACAATTGAATTATTGTTTAAATACTACCGCGGTGGCGCACACATGTGACAGGCTTGGTATGTGACAACTGCGGTTGTCAACGGAAAGTATTTTGTTGACATGACCAATTATTAAAATCCTAACTGAATTGTTAAGACCGCAGTTACGATTATTTTAAACCGATAACAGATTTTTTTAGGTGCAGTTTGTTAAACCTATACTGGTGAAAAAAAACAAAACAAAAAAAACGTAAGTTCATGGTTTCCCCAAAGTTTAAAAAATCTCATCTCATCTTGTGCACCCATAATCAATTTTGTCTTGCCACTAGATGTGAATGTACTGCTAAAAACTGTGAAAATATTTAAAGAGATCAGCAGATCAAAACAATAATTGCGTTTGGGTATGTTGAATAAAATTATTCCTGGATTTCAAATCAGTCTAATTCTGACTAAGTATTGCAATCAACCAAGGACGGAGAAGTGAAAAGATTAAAACCAATGTGAATTACAGTAACACTTAAAAAGAAACTATGAATCCCAAATGAATTGGCCAAACACCTATAATTATGTAAGCCACCACTTCTGAAGTGATCATCCCCATCTAACTCATCCTGAATGTTATTGGATTTTTTTAAGATAATTAATTTGCATGGATGCTCATTTTAGGACTGAGTTTCACAGTTGGTTTAGAAAAATCACTCCAGGCCATATCTGCTCACTTGGATTGATCTGGGAGAAAATTCAGTAAGAATGGAAAAAAAAGGGAAGGAGGGGAGGTATTAATTCCAATCATTAAGACCTAGGATAGCCTGGGGCGGTCCCACCCCGCAAAATCGACTGCATGTAAACTCTGAAATGACTTACCAGTTGTTCACTTGTAGAATGGTGAGACCTGTGTCCTGCGCCAGCTGTTTCTTCTGTTCTTCTGAGGGGTAGGGATGCTGTGGGAACAAAAAGACATGTAAGAGAAAAAAAGGAATACGGACCACTAATTGCTTAATGGTACTTGTTTTCTTAAAGCAAGGGCTTGCTGTGCTTTACAGAACATCAACCACATCAAGCTAACCCAATAGAGAGAGGCAGAAATGAAAAGTATGTGTTTAATTTCTGTGATTACATCTACAGTTAAACTCTAAGATTTGTGTGAATATCAGCCCAGTAATAAGACTTCCCCCACCCCCACCCCCCTAAAACATACACTTGCACACACACAATTCATTAATGGAATATGAAATCGTGTAATTAATGGCAGCCAAAAAGGCAAGCCAATTAGAAAGTTAAGTGAAGTGGAGAAGCAGCTCTGGTAATTAGGCAGCCTCTTTCTCAAATATACTTGCGTCAACGGCCCCCCTTTTTACGCCGCTGCATATGTAATCTGTGAGATGAGAATAAGTAGCACTAACTAAATAGAATACAGACAAGTGAAGACGGTTGACACTCGAATAATATCCAGTATTGATTACTGCAAGTTATAGCTCACAACGCTGATGTAACAGTTTAGTTTGCTCCTTTTTCTTAACTAGGATGGTTGGGTTTTTATCACTGTTCAATATCACGGACATCCGTGCATTCTTTTGTTCTCCAACTACAGTAGAAAGAGAGGATTCCCTAAAAATACGGAATACAAAGTTACTGAGATAATTTGCTTGCCGATAGTTCCCTAACCTGCCGACAAAAGATACCAGAACACTGACATTCTTGTAAAGTGACATGTTCTGTAAAAACCTAGTCTAGTGTACACATTCTGTTGCTACACATTGTAATTAACCTTTAGTTATGTTTAAGGCATGTAGATATTGTTTCCGTTGTGCAGCAAGATCCAGGATGGTGTTTTGTTTTAGGTTTCCAGATCTTACAGTTGTTTAGAAAAAAGGTTCAGATGGACTCAGGAGGTGAAGTGAATTGATACAGCATGCATTTAATCAGCCAGTTAGCCAAACCAGCCTCAGGTAACCATTGCCATCAATAAGTTCAAAGATCTTCAACTGAAAAAATTCCAAGCTAAACTTTTTATATGTTTATAAAAGATTTTATGAATGAGAGTATGTGATGTTACCAAATCTCGTGGAACAAAATCCTGCGTTACTAAGAGACCTCGATAATGCTCATCAAAGGAAAATTTGTCAACTCAACACTATATCCCAATGTAAAGATCGAACAATTTTTAAATCTATTAAAGTCACACATTTGTACACAGAGAGGCTCAGCTTACAATTTATTGCTTCATCCATTTTATTCCACATGCTTACAGTCTTTTTGGCAGTCTCTCAGAGATGCTATTACAGGTTAGACTCAAAACGAACCATTCTAATCCACTTTAGGTTGTTCATTTATTTTTGGATTCAGAGAGGACATATTAATGCATAACCTCCCAACTGATTGAAGAGTTAAACTGTGTCATATTCAAAATGATTGTCTAGCAATACAAGTCGCCCAAACATGAGCCAGCTGAGAACTGTTAAAGTCGAGCCACCTGTTTAAATACATACTGGGCAAATGTGCACTGAAGGAGTATGTGGATTTATAAAGAGCGTGTGGCATCATGGTTGGTTGGGTTCTTTTTTTGCAGTACAATGTCCGGTTAATGAGTCAGACAAGTCCGGGTCTGTGCTGTTTCTCCGTAAGCAGGCCATAAAAAAGGAAGAAGAGGAATGACGAAGAAAAGCAAGGGGTGAATGATGTAATTTCACTAAATGGGGATCTAAGCGCACTGAAACGTACAACGTGTATAAATTTATATAGCGTACGTTATATAAAAAAGTAAAAGCCAAAGAGTTTAATTCTCTTACATATTTCGTCTGAAAAAAATAAAGGTCATTGAAAATGACAAATTACAACTTCTGGTATTGCTCTGACATTTATTACTTGCATCCGAATTTCGGGTGACCAATATTGACACCAAACATGTGGCCAGTGCTTGGAGTATGCCTAACAAGGCGACACACTCATGATAGTCAATCAGACAAGGAAAATCAGTGCGGCGCCAGCTTTTTAATTTTTTTATTACAGTTTTTTCAGGGTATAATGAACAGGATTGTGTTTAATGCCGAGCAGGGAGGAGAGAGCGTGAGAGGACACTCATATTTCTCTTTCCCCCAGCATTCCCTTATCCATGTGATTGGTTGCGGGGAATGGAAACACAAGGAGGCTAATTTCATGCGCTAAGTTATAATTGTGTTGTCGCCTTGGGCTAAATTTGTGTCCACTTCATCAAATGTGCAAAAGTCAGCCATTATTGTGCGCACAAGAACATTTTGGAAACTGCACAGATGAGGTCAGATCTGCGAGACTGTAAAATAAATTGGTGTACAACCTACTGAGCACTATGTGTGTATAACATTTGACATTTTACTACCTGTGTCATTTGGATTGGTGAAACATCTATGAAGGCAAACGTTTATTTCAAAGCAGTTATGCATCTATTTATCACTGTATCTGTCAGTAGGATATCATAAAAATTAATTAGATTAATACAACAAAACCTCAGAGGAAATGAGGGGTATTGGCAGACAAAGGATCCATTAAATCCACAAGCACAAGACGGGGCATTGTTTTGGGCCACAGCCTCCAAGTGCCCTCCTGGCTTACAAACAGAAATCCCATCAATTCTCCACTGTTATATTAATGTCAACTAATCATGTGAACAAAAAGATGTCTTCAAGTTTCTCTTATCACCGAACATGATCAATGAGTCTATTCTACATGTCATGAAACTGAAGACAGGAGTGTCTTCCTCGTGATACTGATGGGGCTTCAGCCATGCCAAGGGCCACAACCCAGCACAAACACACCATTTTTCAATGCTCCACTCTTTATAGCTTCTAGGCCTGCAAACAAAAACTGATACACAACACCAGTCACACTCGCAGAATCAGAATTTTAGGCAGTGGGAAAACAGGGTTCACTGGATGACACTGTTTTTATCTGAAGTCAAGAAAAAAAAGAAAGCAGAGACGAAAAGGATATTATATGATATTGACACTGGATTAAAGGGAACTACATAAGGTCATATTTTCTTATTTTTTTTGAATAAAAATAAGACCTCCCCTTTTTTCTTTCATAACTTTCATTAATCAGTTGCACTCAAACTGTGTTTTATTGAGTTAGTTTCAAAATTCCTCTCCAAGCTCGACAAATTATTATATGGCAGTCCCCCAATGCTTGTTTTACTTTAAGATGGTCCTAGCGCCAAAAGAACATTAACATCACAGTTTTTTATTAAATCAAATGTGTCACGACTAGTTGCAGTATTTGCATAGTATTTACATATCCTTTGAGTCTTGTAGCGTAGAGCCAAGTCACCAGGTGAAATCACATAATTACTGCATGTTATTTCTTATGACATCGTGTCCCAACTAAATGTAAGGAGTGCCAGCAAGAGTTGAAATGGACTATTACCAGACCCGCAAGTTTCAGCTCGTGGCATATAATAGAGTCATAACAAAACACCAAACAGTTTGTGTTTGAATATTGATGCCACAGACTTAAATAGTTATTGAGTATTCAAACATAAACTGCCTGGCCACTCAGTCCTGAAGAGGACAGTGTTTAGTGAGTGGTGGGAAAGACATATATATGGAGCCCAATGGACCCCTACTGCCCATTGGCGATGGCGATAAAGATTGTCCGCTCTGCAGGTGTGGTAGATGAAGTACTGCATTTAATCTGTTATAACTCACAAAATGAAAATATTTCCTTTAAAATATGAAGAAAGTTACTTCTTGGTCCTCATTTAATTGAATTACAGACTAAAGGTTCTGATGTTGACTTGGAGGCTGATTTCAAACTCGTCTGCCACAATGGAGACAGCCAACATTTCTCCTGTGGTCAGAAGTCAGCACACTTTCTGAATGAGGGGTTTCCAAATCCTGCAATGTTTTGCCCTAACAGAAAATCTTCTTCTGTGGTTGGAAAATACCTGTTACATAACAAACCATGGTAAAAATTATACCTAACATTAGCTGGGATTCCACTGGTGTACTTCAATTCAGTACATGTAAAATTCTGTTCACTAAGCGTTGACTTCAATGATTTGTCGATTTGTAGAAACAATAGGCACCACAGTGCTTAGGCAAAATCTGTTGTTTGGGTTTAGTCGAGTAGTTATGATAGCTGCTGCAAGATGACTGCTGATTCATGTGCCCCAGTAGCCAGTATGGGATCTACTCTTTATATATGTAAAGTAACAGCCGATCTCTCCATGAGCCTTCCTGCCACTATCTGCAGGAAAGAATTTGAACCACACCAATTGGTTTCAAGAAACGTCACACAGATAAAAGAAGGTAACGCCTCCTATGAGAAGTCTAATCTTTGTGTTTTGAATGTAATAATAACTACAGACTTAAAATAGCATCTCAGATCATTCCCAAACTGCCGGAAACATGTCAAACAAGCTCTTATTGTGACAGAACTTATAGATTCTTCTTCTGTGTTACATATTAAAGGTTTTAACGCATTGGACACAAAATGATGCTACGGTCAGGCATACGTAAGGACTGAGGAAAACAAAAAAAATAGTCCAAATAAAAAGTCTGTAAGTCTTGAAAATAGTTTTAAGAACTATTTATTTGGATCATTTCACAAAGTCAAAGAGTCTGGCTTATTGGAAGCAAACAAGAAAAATACATATTTCCTTTATAGCTGTGCTTCCATCAGTGGTTTTACTTCATTCTGATCCTGTGACTAATTTTATGTTTCATAGAAAAGAAAACAACAACAAAAAAAACAGAGAAAGAATAAAGTTATAAGCACAACTTGGCCAGTAAACTCCTACGCCAAAGTTGTTTTTGTCCTCCTCAGTTCTAAGCCTCTAAATTAGCTCCTATCTGTCAAAACGTTGTGATTTAGTTTCTCCCCCTGCAAAAAGTCACCCGGTTACTATTGTCTTTGAGTGATTCTGGCTGTGGTTCGGCGGGTTGGACGAGGGAGGGAGTTAAGGAAGGCCTTCACTGCGAAAAGCAATAACATGTTCTTTAAAAGAGCAGATGGAAAGTTTCTGTGCATCCTTCCCTCCCTTCCCTCTTCCCTGAGCCTATCTTAATGATATGTCTTCTCCAAATATACAACCCCCTTTCATGAGAATTTCCACTCGCTGCTCTCTACAGGGCTCGGAGAATGTGGATGCCAGGGAGGGTGGAACTGTTTCTTCTTGTTCTTCTATCTCTTCTCTGTTTCTTATCAAATGACATATAGCAAGCCTGTCTCCTGTGCTTTGTGGGTCCGTTATAACTTAACAATAATTTGCTTTAGAGGTCAGCCTGTGTACAGTCAGTGTTTTCATGCTCAGGCACAAGTGTGAGCACAATATAGTGCGGTCATATGGACAGATGTGTGGTTGTGTGTTGAGTATGAAAGGTGTAGTAAGATTCCCTTCCCTGTCTGATCAACTTACTCCCAGGACCTTCTCAGAGAAGAACAAGAGAGGGATGGAGAGGAGTGGGTAAAGAAAGCGAAAGGGAACACAGAAGAAGGAGGGAGTAGATGTGGAAGCAGATATCTGGATCCCAAGGGTTTGACCAGGAGATAAGAGCTTATTCTGTGGGATCTCTAGTTCAGCGCTCTTATCCCGTGTCTAACCTATAACCAAACCATTATTGACTATACAAGGAGAAACATGACTGTACAAATATTTTACAAGGGAATGTAGAACCAGAACATTTTTTTGATGAAAAAAAAAACTCATTGGGTACCCGAAAGCCTGGTCATTGCATTTTATGACATTCAATGTAAAGTGCTAAGGAATTTGGTTGCAGGTTTGTCTACACCTGATCGAGTGTAACCTCATTTAAATTGTATGAAAACAGAGAGCAAAAAGTGAGTTTGCTGAGCTATGTGTAAAAAGTTGCAAAGTTAAATGGCCAAATATTCTAAATAATGCACACTTGTAGTTTATTATGTTAGCTTTGGGAGAGTTGGAACCTAAGCTGAAAGTGGAATATACACATTTGATTTATAGGACGCACTTAAATAAAACTGCCAAGTTCAACCAAAGCATCTGGACTGCAATAAGAAACACAACAATTAAAAACAAACATCCCAAAAAAAAAACTTGTTCCTTTTATCTTTAAAGCAAAAACAATTCCACATTTTATAGTTTGGTTTCTGAATAACTAGTAGATAATTTCAGATATATAATTAAAAACATGCACACTACATTTTGCAAACACACACATCTTAGTGTGTGTATAATTACACCCTTTTGCATTCCCTTCTTAGCCATTAGGTGTTATCACTGTATTTTCTTCTATTTACAGCTGGGCTCATCATCTTAAACGGCTTGACACACCACATTAGCCTTGTATACCAGCAACCATTAAAATATGGGTGGAGGATGGGGGAATACCAAAGAGGAAAATCATATGTTGTCGCAATGTACCGTCCCTTGAAGAGAGACCGTGACACCGCACAATCTGTGGATCCCAGGCATGGGTCAAGGATATTTTTTGTCTGTTTTCTTTTACACCAGATGGTTGCCCTTGGCCACAACGCACAACGATGCAAAAAAACAGAATGATTCACTGTAAACAAATTTCCATTAGAGCGCATCTCCACTTCCAAAAACGTTTCAGATTGCTATTACTGTCCCGCCGCTGCAAACCTGGCGCTAACATGGCCAAATCCTTGGAGTCCGCTGTTTAAATCTCAATGGAAACTGAGCTGTCCATCAGAAATGCCTGACAGCTAATCCCGAGGCCTTTTGACTGCATCATACCAAACCTCTGAAAATACACACATATAGCGTGGAGCCCGCTCCTACCAGACATGTATGAGATTACTTTAAATATTTGCGGAAGCAAGCGCTAACAAATATCCCGAACCCCCCGAGTGTGAGCGGACTTTAAAACCAAGCGTTACGAACTGTAAGCTCGTGCCGTCTTAGCTTCAGCAAGCCTCCAATTTCCCAATTTTCCTGCTCATTCAGTTGAAGTTTCATACTTGTGTTTGTTCACGCTACTCTGTGAGAGCAGCGCCATTTAAAATTCCTTTCTGTGTAGGTGGCAGCGACTGACATCCCTTTGACTTCATTAGGGAGCAGGGACCCAGCAACAAGGCAGGCTCTGGGAGAAGGGGGGGATTAAACACAAAAAGAATAGGGAGTGAGAGTGAACAAAACAACAACAGAGAGAGAGAGAGGGAGAAAGAAACAAAGAACCCCTAACCTAATTTCCTCTGATTCAAGCTGCTCTGATTCAAAATCAAACTGTGGAAAACAGGTCTCCAGAGAGACCTAAACTGAGTTAACTATTACATTGTGACTTAAAACTGAAGTTGAAAAATTTCAGAATATTCAAACAAAACTTGCGCCAAAAAAAAGAAGGGGAATTTGAATTATTTTCTTTTTTTTGGGTTTCGGTTTACAGAAAACC
Organism: Orestias chungarensis; assembly: GCA_032876305.1. NCBI lineage: Eukaryota > Metazoa > Chordata > Actinopteri > Cyprinodontiformes > Cyprinodontidae > Orestias > Orestias chungarensis. The sequence goes on along the minus strand of JAVLVB010000624.1, from coordinate 1,861,305 downwards.
AGCTCAAAGCCTCCATGAGTAATTCAACATACATTTTTAAAGGAGAAAAATCTTAAAATATGCATAAAAATTAACCAGCTTCAAAAAAATATTTTTTTTTTTGGCACCAAATCACCCAATACTTTCTTTTGGATATGAAGATTGGGATGATTAAAAACAGGTGTACTTGCACTTTTCATTCATTAATGAGCTTTTGTTTGCTTTTGGAGCTCTTGTCGTTTTATCAATCATGCTGTAGTCTATTTAAGAAAGAAAACTAATTTAGTTAGACAAAGGGTGGGAAGCATATAATTTATTATTTAATAAAAATCAGATCAGACAACTTATCTGTTTATTCTTGAGGATAATGAATAATTAGCATCATTTTACAAAATCTAAAATCACACTGAACAAAGTTGATCAGCAGGCACCACTGAAGCCATTTCTCTGTCGTTATAGGACACGATGATCCCAAAATCTACACAGTTGGGTGAGTTTCTAACCTATATATGGACGCTGTTAACGTGCATGAACACGTTTTAGAGGAAGGTTTCAGCATCTAAGGCATGTAAAGAATGAGCATGGTTGACAGAAAGATCTTGTATTGTTTGCTATATGGAAGCAGAGTGTGGTTGCATTGAGTGAGAGTGAAGGCGTGCTTCATTAGTCCTCCCTACTTCAGCTCCAGGGAGGCTAAATTTATTAAGGGGGCCGGATGTTGCACAACACCTGCCGCTGCGCTTCCCTCTGTGCAATAAAGGAAAGGGAGTGCAGCGTGCTAGCTAGTGCTAGCAGTAACTGCTGCTCATTGGACTGAGGCTGATGAGCTGGGGCTAATTCAGGGGGTGATTATGTAGTTTGCTGGACCACTAAACCTCTTTAAGCCCGTAATTACTGCCTATTTGAGCAAGGGGGAGGCACTCCGAAGCAATCGGTACTCGCACCAAGCAGTGCGGAGAACAGCAGCCACAGCTGGAGGTGGGCTGCCTCAGGGCTGCCGGGGAATGAGGGGGTGTCTAAATGGGAGAAAGAGGAATCTACAAAGCCTCTATCGCAGTCAGGTACCACAGAAAGCAGAGAGAAAACAGTAGGATGCCCCTAAGACCACCAGCAAGCTCCAAGCAACAATGCTTAAAGCTAGCATTTTAGCAATTATTTCTAAGCCTTAAACAAATGTTGTGTTGTTATACACAGTTATGAATATAAAAAACGACTTGATGGTAAACTGAGGATGTGTAGAAACTGTGTTTCTCTACTAAGAAGTTCAACTTAGCAAAGCCACTCCAATGGCACTTAACCAATATCATAGTCAAATAAATCGTTATGATTGAACTAAACACCAAAGTAATTAAGGGGTATGTCATCATGTTGAGAGAATAAACGCTTTTTTAATGACTTTTTGACGTATAAGTGGGAACCTAAATATCAGATTGCAGCCATGAGGGATTTCATTTCATTTTACCTTACTGTCAAGGAAATCTGACTTCACGTAATGCCACTGAAATCTGATCTCTCAGAGGAAGCAATTTAGCGACCGGAGAACATTCTAATAACCTTGGCGATATTATAATGCCATTATAATAATTACCCTTTTGCCCCCAACGTTTTAATTAGAAACTCACTGTTGGCCTCGGAGGAGGGTTAAAGGAACCAGAGATGTGGAGGAACAAGAACTAGGTAAAGGTATTTCAGAATTGCTACCTTATGCTCTTTGAAGCTGCAAGTACAGAAAGACAGAAGGGCTGATACAGAGCTCTTAGTGAAAGATGAAGCTTTCACACTCCATCTTCCTTACCCAGTCTTTCTGTGAGATTTCTGTCTATCAGAGAACATTTACCCCACCCCTTGCTCCCTTGTCCTCCCTGTCTCCATCACTTTGCTCTATATTTAGCATTTAGTTAACTGTCTGTCAGGCTTCCTTATTTTCCTCCCTCCGTTCTGTTCCATCCCCACTTACCGCACCTCTTTGATAATTAGCTCCAATGTGGTCTGTACCAGCTTTCTCTTTCAAACCAGACGTTTCTGTCTGTTCTCTTATTCTCCTTTCTCTCTGCCTTTCCTCATCTTGTGCAACAGTGGGCCTTCTCCATCAGTGCACCCCTTTTACAAATCAATGACTTAATCTGTCGTAACAAACAAGTGAGCAGCACCCTCGGCCTCGTTTTGCTCCTGAGAAGTGAACGGAGTAACAAGAGGAGAAGGCTTACAGCTGTTAAATACAAACTGCTTCAAACTAGAAGAAAGAAATGTTCAAATGGATAAAGTGAAAAGATCTTGGGGCAACGTCTGGGTTCTAAAATGCTTGAATGGGTCACTAAGACAAGGAAAGGTGAGAAACAAGACAAACAGATGGTCATCGGTGGTAGGCTTTGGACATATTTCCTCTCAGTTTGAGAGTCTAACTCTCCTACCATGAGTTATTGGATGCCTGCATTCATCTGCTGGTTCACTAGCTACAATTTTGCTCACTCCACTGGACACACAAGTATACACGAAAGTCACACGATAATGCACAAACTTTCACATGCATGGTTGCTTGTTTGGGTCCGTGTGTGTGACTTTGACTCATCGTATAGATACTTTGGGTCAGCTGGTCAAGTGAAAAAGAAAACAGCAGTCTATGTTTATGTGCTTCATGTGTTGCTGACCTATAATGCATTAAGTATAATAAGGTCTATAAAAGTAAAAATGGGGATGTTCCAGGAATTTATCTCTAAATATCTGGCGTCTTTAAAGCGACAATGAAAAACCAAAAGTGCACCAATATTCTTGTTCAGAAATGTAAGGAGGGTCATATTGTAGTAAAAATAAAAATGACAGCAAGTCATGGAAGAAAGGAGTAATGGGTGAGGGAAGTCAGAGGAGCAGAATACTTGCATAAAAGATAGGAAGGCAGCACGGTCTTTCAGAAAGGAGTGTTTTGTCTGAGGCGGAGAAAGAGAGCAAGCGAAAGAGAGAGGGTTCACGCATGGGCGAGAATACAAGTGGGAGGAACTGAATTGATAAATTAGTTCAGCCAACGTGCAAACTGATTACCACAACAGCAGAGCCAGAGCATCTATCAAGCGCCGGCATGGAACGAGGCACAAAAGGCACGCACACATTCACTCTGCCTTAACAAAAGAGACATGAACCTGACAGTCACAAATAATATAATAGCATGACTGCATATGCAATCACACACACCCAACAAATGTATCGGGAGCAAGCTGTTGCAGTTTGCTGTAAGTAAAACGTACTGTGCTGCTGACTCCAGACAGAAAACGTTCACCAATCCTCTGGATTGCCAAACACACTCCAATGGATAATGGCTAACTGCTGCTGCTAATGTGATTTCACACCTAGCGCAGTTATTGTACAGTATGAATAGTTGAACAAACTCATGGGACACACTCAGAAGCTATGTTGTGCTGGTAGGATTTAAAAGTAGACCTGCTGTTTATTTTAGGATGATGGCTATCCTGTAAATCTGTAGTTTCATCATTTCGTACATGTCTTTTTCGAAGGAAATGAACAGAAAACACAGTTTTTACCCTGAGAAGTTGATATTTTTTGTAATCTGCTCATTGTCTAATGTAAGGAAGTGAGTATCTATGACTCAATTAAATAACACTAACTAGCCGGAGTTCGCTGACAGTCATTTTGGTTTGACCATGTATTACAATCATTGTTCCGTAGCCTAACTTGGAACCACACCTATAGTGAAGAAAGAATCTTTAAAAGTGTTTTGGAAACAATATAAAATTACGTTTAAAATGAGAATTTGATGATTATTCATTTCTCAACTCATAAAAAATAACACACACACACACACACACATCAAGAGAATGATTACAACGGCTTTCTAAGTGGATTTGAAATGGCTTGTTCAATAAGACTGTAAGTAAAGATAGACAATATTCGAATGTAAGTAAAACAATAGGAGCAGAATGAACTTAAAAGACAACAAATTTTGTAATACATTTTGGCAACTTTAAGATAATTGGCAGGTTTGCTTACACTCTTTACTGGCATGTAATGCTGATATAGATCAAAAGCTATATGATCACATAGAATCAAGCTAACAAATGACTTAGGACTTTTTCCTTAACGTTAATGTAATGGACCTTATTTTGCATACAGTAATTCTTCAGGCTCCAGATTCCAAGACAAATTGAATGCAGCCTTAAGACAATATTTACCCTGATTCTACCACATGTCAAACTTGCCACACACTCTCCAATAAATTCCACAGCAATGGTGGGAAACTCCGCACCCTGACAAGTGAAGCCGTTGTCTTAACAATTTTTTAAAACATATTGCACATGCGTACGGTCGATTCAAATTTGCTTCAGAGAGTATGTTTCAGTCGACTCCCCCTCTACATTTGCAGATTACTGAAAAGTGGGTTCCAAACCAAAGAATGGATCTGCATATCTGAGTAACTGAGCCTGTAGCTCCACACACACAAACACAGGTACTGCTCACATACAGCTGATAATGAAAAATAGAACTAGTGTGAAACACAGCTTTAGCAAGAGGCCATCAATAGTTCTGACATGCAACAATGAAAAGACACACTGTACTGTTTCATAGTTTCTCCAACTTAGGTTATTTGATGCTGGGGACGGGAGAGGGAATGAATAGTTATGAAATACTTCTGGTAAAAATGTATGTTATTAAAATCTAAAAGTTATTCATGGATGTATAACCTAAAAACTAGCTGCATTCAAATTTTGAACTAAAGACCGGCTATCGGGTCTGTTTAGCTTTGAGAGGCATTAGATCTCTTGATCTCTTCCAGCGCCACTGACCGACCTTGAGGGTCTGTAAAGTTCTCACGTTCTCAAGAAAACACACAAACCTATTTTTTGACTAATGCCAGATCAGCTAACACACACACAGAAACACACATGGATACAAATGTGCAAGCTCTGGGACCAGATCTATGGCAGACGTCTAAGAAGAGAGTTCAAAGGTGACATGAATTAAAAGTTAACTGCCCTTGAGGGCTTTTAAAAAGTGGGGTAAAATGATACATAAAGCACAGAGGAGAAACTAGACGGAAAAAGATTAGTTAAAGCATTCAGAGGAATGTATCGGCCCTTTATACGGACTAGAACTTGTCACTTTAAAGGCTGTGATAATGTGAATAACAGTAAAATAATCACGGGTTAACAAACAGATTACTGCTTATCTTACTGGGCCCAAAGGAATGTTTTGCTGGCTTTTTTGGGGGGAGATTTCTGTTTAAAAGCCCTTAATGAAATGAAGTGCTGAAGACAACAACAGAAATAACTTTATGCTATTCTGAAATCAGGAAAATAATACACAAGTAGATTAAAATGTTTGGTTGTACTTGTTAGCTAAAAAAGGATTTTGATTAACTAGACTTTCTTCCTGTTCCTTAAAAGGCATACAATCTAAGAATAAAACAGAAAAATAAGCTACAAGCTATTCGCTTAATACCCACCAGAATATACTTTGATGCAGTTTTGTTAAATAATACAAAATAAGAGTTAGGATGTCAGAGTTAATGGAACAGACCTTTCAAAATCTTATTTATTTTAGCTGGTTTTCAAATGACTGCCTCCATATCCAACATCCCACAGCACATCTCTTTTTGTTACATATTAAAGTCCATGGTAAAAATTGGTATAAAATAATGAAACAGCAAGTCAGACAGAAAACAAAAGAAGCAAGATTTGTTCTGAAAATAGTCTAAAAATGGATCTTCCTTCAAATAATAGAATGCGAATCAAACTCCCTGAAAGTCCTTAAAGTAAATCCTGTTGAAAATGAAATTTCAGCACATTTCCAGCACTGATTTCAAATTTGTTATAAGTTTTTTCCAACTGCTGTCACTACTGACACCAAATCAAGCCAATATCTTGCAAACCAACATCTATCTTCTGAGATGCAAACATGTGCTTCGCTCTATCACCTACTGTAAAGCTCAGCCCATCTGCTCATCTACTCAGCCATCCATCATTCCAGCCATCAATCATGACACAGATGGCCTTTCAGGAGTCTGTCTCAGGACCGATGCCCTCCCTCAGCCCAGCCATAACATTACGCCTATCCCACCCCATTCCCTCCCACTTAAACCCCCAAGACTCAACTGAAGGCAGTCACACCTCCTGGTCACACCTTGACCAAATGGACTGATTCCACTGTCATGACCCTGTTGGCAAAGAAAAGTCTAAGACTTCGATGTAAACTACGTTGAAAGCAAAGAGACATTTTTTTATGAAAGTGTTGCAAAACATTCGAGTGTGGCGGTGTGTGTTTCTGTGAGGGTCAGTCCACAGAAAGAAGCCCCCAAAGAAAGGTTTCTGTTGTTAGGTCCCTGGGGCCTGTCAGGAGGGATAATTGATGATGTTTTCATTACAAGGTGTGGGGGTAACATGGGGGCTGGGGCACAATGTGTATGTGCTTGTGTGTGTGTGTGTGTGTGTGTGTGTGTGTGTGTGTGTGTGTGTGTGTGTGTGTGTGTGTGTGTGTGTGTGTGTGTGTGTGTGTGTGTGTGTGTGTG
>JAVLVB010000624.1:1808428-1842780 GCA_032876305.1 Orestias chungarensis | reverse complement strand
TGTGTGTGTGTGTGTGTGTGTGTGGCAATTAGGAGCCGGCCACTGAATGGAAGGAGCCAGGGGCAATTGAAATGCCCCGGGGCCAACCAAGGGAAGGAATATTTTATCAGTCCCCTTGCTGGGTGTATACAAAAATACACACCCAGACACAATCTCCCTCATGTTTACCGGGAACTAAGAGAGAATGACGTCAAATTTTGACAAATTCTCTTCTTTTACTGTTTTCAACAGATGTTAGCATTAACTGTATACTTTGTGTTCATTCAGCTTCAATTAGCTGTGCGTTTTGGTTATCCTCTCCACCCCCCCACATCTTTCTGTCATGTCATGTCTCCTCCTCCACTCCATCTGCTGGCTAGATGTCGGGTTTAAGGAAATTGTTAAAAACAAGTTGGAGCAAAGAAATATCCTACTTGAATATATAGACAGTTTTCATGTCATCATTCACTCTAAATCCAGTTTACCGAAGTTGGTACTGGATAGTCTCAGAGGGATCAGGACCAACGCTTAAACCAGTCTATTCAAAAGCTGTTGAGCCTTTAACTTTTTCATCACTTTTTCCTTTTGGTGATTACTTACACACGAGGTGGAGGTACATTCCCTGCTTGCTTCAGTCTCTCACTACAACATTACTGTATAAGTGATTTGGCTTGCACCACATGCAAAAGTTTTGTAAATAAAGTCATAACTAAAGGTTCTTGTCCCACACTGGCAAAAACCAAATGCTACTTAACTCTGTGTATTGGTGTTAAGAAAGTTACATTACAAGGCAGTTACAGCATCAGAAGAGTTGACAGGAAGCACATTCTAAAATCAAATAAATGATTTCCACTTTAAACATAGCAATTAATCTGGGGTTCATAGTAATAGTGTTGCTGTCTCTTGACATATTGGTGATATAATCTAACTTTCTTAGCACCCGAGCCAGCACAGCAGTGTGAAAATAAAGAAAGCGACGTTCTTTCAATCCACTATAATGATGTTGATTTAGTATTGTGCATTATACTTATTTACCTCACAGTTATTCTGACAGGAAACACTTTACACATAATTCAAAATAATACGTGATCCACACCCTTTTTTTCATATAAGGGCAGTTTTTTAATTTATTTTTTTATTAAAGAGCTAAACTTTGGTCTTGGCCCCTCTTAGGTTGGCTGTTAGCTTTACCCTCAGCGACCAACTGCTCAACTATCTACCAGTATTATTTCTTTAAATGTAGGAAAAACTGCAAACTATTTTAAACCACTCTCTGTGCAAGACTCATCTTCCCATACCGGAAAATGAAACAGCAGCTAATAAAGATGTTCTAACTTTAAGATTCCCCCCCAAAAAAAAAAATACTTAACAGCTGACATTTCTCAATGTCCATAATCTTTACGTTTTCATCCACTAAGTGCAAACTGAGCGTGCTCGCCCCTGTTTCATCGTCTCCCTATAATGCCGTTATCACTCCTGCGCATCTCTCTTTCTCAAGGCGCACTCTGACATTTTCATGCTGCATCCAGGCTAATCTGTTATGATCTGATTACGAACTATCTTTCAGAATAAGAGCCTCGCTCTTACTACCTGCCCCCTGCACACAGGCACACGAGCCATGAAGAGGTGTCAGCCATTTTTCTGCTGCCTGGCAAATTAACAGCCACTGACTTGCAAGTCATTCATCTGCGAACTGCGATCTTGTCGCTTCCAGCGCAATGAACGAGATGTATGACATTTAGCTTTCTAATAATCTTCTTTCTAAGAAAAACCGCAGTGATGAGGAATATGGTTTATGAATATTAGCTTTGTACCAGATGTCATGAGAGGCATACGGTTTAAGGAGTCATTCCCAGATGTTTTTTTGTGAGGTGTTTTCGCAAGGTTTTATTGGATGTGGATGGACAGAGAGTAGAAGAAGTGAAGACAAGTCTTTTTACTTTATAGGAGTGCATTTATTCCAAAAGTATTTGGATAAAAGTGTGAGTCTTTGATGGAGTCCAAGTGACCTAGAGCTGATCTTCCATCGGCCACTAGTTGAGATTCACACCCCAGAAAGCTCACATGACCCTGGATTGGCTGCTCAGGAAAAACCCAGGCCTCAGGGGCCTGTTATCCTTTTCCACATGGGATACACACGTCTTATATTGGCAGGCGAGAAAATTCGTACACACATGAACGCTCAAAGCCTGATGGATGGCGAACACACACGTGCACTCACACTTAGTGATGTACATTCACTAAAGTGCTCGCCCTTACTCTATTTTCTTCTTTTCTGGCACTCACACACATACATTACATTCCCAGAAATCCTCACAGGAGTAAAGAAGGGCCTGCGAGAGGGAGGGAATGCAGAAAAAAAGTGGCGCTTATTGTATTCAGACCATTCATAAGCTCGAGCCTTGCTGAGGGGGAGTTCGGTTGGGGGGAGGGGGTCTCCCTTTCCATGACTCTGGGGGTCCCTCCCACCTTCGAACATTCTGAACATGCAAGCATTCCTTGCAATGCAATTCTTATCTAAGAAGGCTCATTCGGTGAACAGAAACACTTTTTCCTCACATGCTCTCGCTTCCCAAGCTCATCCACAAGGCAACTTCCCAACAATGACTACAAAAGTATTCAAAACCAACACACGCAGTCGTCCACTTCCATACAAGACGCTCTCTGTGACCAGTGGTGCTTTGCTTCCCCTTTTCTCCCCACCTTGGAGGAGAGATGGAAAGCAATCCCCACGACTACTCCGTGGATAATGACATGCGCTGACAGGAAAACAATATAGCTAGTCTAGACTTTCCTTCCTGCCTTTGCCAGAATGTCTTTGCTCTTTTTAGATGTTCGCCTCAAACTTCGGCCACTTTGTTTAGATCGTTGGAAAACCCTCACCCTGATCATTGCAGAAATTCAACCGACCGTACAGAATGAACAAAAGAAAAAGGAAGAAAGCTGTTCTTATTGCAAAAAAACGTATATAAATAAAAAAAGTGGGTAGTCAGTTAAACCACAACGAGAAAAATTAAGCAATTGCTTCCTGTAATCAAAGACAATTCCATTAAATTAATTACAATAATTAAAGAGTGCTTTTGCAAGAACAAAGGAAGCCCTCCTTGAATGATGACAGTTTTGTGGATGGGCGCTGACGGATTCAATAATGTAAGCACCTGGTGAGTCATCATCAGGTGTTATTAGTCATGAAGGCACACTGGAGTCTTTTTATTTTTAGTGGGAATTCAAGACAACTTTTATGCAATTCTTTCTGATGTGGTGATCTGTTTGAAGAAGCGAATCATAAAGTAAGATAAGTGTTTAAGTCCCAACAAAAAAAAAGGATTTAAAAAAAAATGCGCAAACATTACATAAAAAGAGCTTGTTTGTGTGTCAAAATCTCACAGGAGCTGAATGTGATTGTTGTTGGTTAACATAATAAGCAGACTATGTGCTGTCTATATTTGATGACACCTGTCATAAAGAACTATAAAAAGACTTTTTCTAAAGCGGTGGGCATCTCACGCAAAGTATTATGAAATCCTTATTACGAAAATGTTTGTAACATTCTTAATATAAGAAGTAGATACAAGAGAATGTCTTTCCTAAACTTGTCTATTCCTGCAAAAATTATTGAAACATAACTGTAAGAACATTGCTGAAAACAGATTTATTAGGAATATTTTGGAGAAAAAATATATTTATTCCACTGGTTACACTAAAGTTGTAGTTTTGCACCATTTAACAAAACTATAAATAAGAAATTGTCATACCTGATATCGTGGTTAATTTCAAGAACATCCTACTTAGGTAAGGCAGATGATTTTATCAATATCTGATCTCTTCTGTGCTCATCGTTATATTAGCAGAACTGAAGTTCAATTATATGTACAAAATTGTATACATAGACATAGTATTTATGCACAGATAGAAGAGCAAACTTCAAACAGAACAGAGAAAAGGTTATTGACTCATGCCTATGCTATAATTTAAGATGGTAAAGTTTCTATTTATTGTATGATTGTATATTGTATCTTATGTCATTTTTAAATGTACATATTTTGGTTGTTGTATGTCAGTCACTTTGTTTCTGATTCACTGGGGCACGGTAGATAATAGTTCTATTCCATTTCAAACTACACTGCTAGCCTAAAAACGGAGCCATTGGACTCATCATAACACACATATTATGGAATATTCATTACACAATTTCTATTTAAAGATATCTTCCTTGTGCCATAAGTTCCTGGGCTGCTGTATGTTTAGGGCTGCGGCCCATCCACTAGCTATGTAAGCAGGGGGAGGGATCAAGCATGTTGACATAGCCATAGGTGATGGCAAAAATGTCAGTGTAAATGTGACTGCTCCCTCTGTGCCATTTTCCCAAAAAGGGTCATCACCACAGGCTGCCTGACACGCTGGAAACTGCCTCGAGCGCAGGGCACCGACGCGACATTAAACTGCAGCATGCCTCTGCATTCACAAGCGCACACACACATCCACATTGACCGCCTTGTGTTCCCGCTTCTGGATCAGCTGAATAAGACAGAGTGAGATAGAAGGAGACACACACTGCAACCTAAAATGAAAGTGCCGAGCAATGAATTCAGCCTTTCATGTGGAGTACTTTTTCTGTGTAACTATTGATTTCTTTCCTCTCCTGTCTTTGTGTTGCTGTTTTGGTTCTCTTTTTTCCTAAACTGAAGACAGAAGGCCGGACTTAGTTCAAATAGCAGCACTTGTGAGAGCACTGCAAAGCGTCTTCGCCTCTGACAGAAAGACTAAAAACACATAATCTGAGAAGAACATGTCTCTTTTGCAGCCTTCTCACTCCTAACCCCTGCTCTCAATTGTTTTGACACCTTCAGCTCACCAAGCAGCAGTCCAGCTTAACACACAGCAAACAGATAGAGAAGAGAAAATGGACTATAGAAGAAGGATGGGAAGGGGGGAGGGGACGCCAGCTGAGGACAAGGACCATAACAAAAGGTAAAAGCACTTAACAGCACAATGGCACCACAGTTCTTTCCAAAAGTCAGCTGAAGTGCTGAAGGGCATTCCAAAGTCCTTGAATGTAGATAGAGACAAAGAGAAGGAAACTTCAGCTAATCTAAAGGGAAAATATCCTATTTGACTTCACTTAGGACCAAAATTCAATAGATAAAAGTAGAGGAAAAACATGTTAAAGAGACATCAAATGGTTCCCTTTAAAACAGGAGACAGTAAATATCTACTAATATGACATCGTATGTTTTTAAAAAACAAACTATAACACGACTGGTCACAGAAGCTATCCATAAGAAAGACATCAGAAAACTTGATTTTCAAAAAATTTAAACATCCCCTTAAACTTGAAGTAACTACACTGTTTCTAAAATAGTAACATTAAGTTTAGGCAGATTAAAGTCAACAGTAGTTAAACAGAATAGAACATTTTAAGTACATTTTCTCCAGAAAGCAAAGTTTTCTGAAATAATTTTCATATCAATAACTTATTTCACTGCACTGAGCCTTATAACACTGCCATTATAAGGCACTATAAATTCTGTGTAAATGTTTAATGTCATCCCCAGCAATCTCTGCTCTCAGTAATCGCACTTCTAGGTTTGCTCTGCAGCGCCATCAACTATCTAATTTTAGTGGTGCAAAAAGCAAAAGCATGACTGATTTAAGAGAATTTTATGCATTTTACCCTCCCTTACTTTTATATCGGGCAGTTACGCTCACATTCAGATCTCAATGTGTTTCACACAGGAGGACTCACTGAAGGTGGACCTCCTCCTACCTTAATTTCCAGAGCAAATAAACATAGGTTTCATATGTAATTAACCAATGATCCACAAGAAACTGTTTGCATGTAGTGTCGTTTTTTTAGACTGGAGTTGCTTCGAAACTACGAGAAGTCTGGTGTGGCATCTCTAAGACTAACAGTTTGTTTCAGCCTTTAGGTTCAACTGAGCAGGATTTCTTCTAAATTGAGACGACATTCAGAGACAACTGTGGTCAGTAAGGTGCTGTCTTATGACAGAATCTGGCATAATAATTGAAAACTATTTAATTACTTGATTGTGCAACTTAGTACATTGTAAGTTTGTGGCCCACCCAGCCTTTGATAAACAATTTCTATATACAAGGCTTTTCCCACTGCTAGCTTATCAATGCCAGCCAAACTGAGACATGCACTCAGATAATACAGGCACGCTAACACTGCTGTGGCATGTGCTAATAATAGTGCATTCGGTTCCAGATGGCTGTTATGGAATTACAGACGACTTTTGCATTTAGTCTAATATGGTCTGAGCCCACAAGTTTCATTTAGTTAAGGAGTTGCTAGAAAAACAAGATAAGTCACTATATCTGAGCCACAACTGACTTTCAATTGGATCAATTTAGATTTTAAGGCAATCAGGACACTTATGTCAAAATATTCACTGTTAAACAACTTGACGTGTTTCCCACAAATTTTCAGACTTTCTTATTAAGTAACTCCGACAACTCTCCATCAATCCATAACCCAAAAAAGGAACACAGTACTGCCGACCCCCCTGCTTGGTACAGGATGCCGTGTTGCATGGATGCGAAGGATTAGGAGTCCTATCAGCCAACCCATACGCAGCCCTGATAAGGCTTTTAGAACAGAAGCAGAGGAAGAGGAAGTGAGTGGGTTTACAGCGACCCATTTCCTGTGGAGTGTGGGCCCATGTGGACAGAAGTGATATGCCCCCCATGGATGCTGGTGCTCCTGCCACATTCCCACCGAGTCACTTCCTGAAAGAGGCAGCCATCTCTGGAGGGGGACTTCCTGGAAGAGTATGACCTCCATGCTGTTGAAAAGAATCTCAATGCAACAAAGACTGTGCAAAAACATGGACAAATATATAGAAATGCAGTCTGCATGTGTGTTTAACGACACTATTCAGGTCTAAGTTGCAAAGGTTATCACCAGTGAGGATCTCTGCATCCAGTACCTGCTCATCTCTTTAGATTTCATTGGCCCAGAGAGAGAAGGAACGATCAGGTTACATCCAAATGCATGTGCATTCACAAGTGTGAACACCACAAGTGGCAAGCTTTGTGTCGCTCTGCAAACACACTAAGTAAACACCCATGCTGCCCTCCAGCCCAGCCTGCTGTTGTGTTTATCTACAGGTATTTGTTATCTAGCCCTCTCTTTCCTCCTTCTCCCTCCCTAAACTCTTAGAAAAGCTCAGCAAGGTCTTTATCTCTCGGCTGAATCCCTCTTGCAGGTATCCATGTCAAAGGGACCAATGGGAGGGCCCTCTGGGGACAGCATGTTTGGTCTGGGTCAGCCCTGGGTCAAGCTTTAAACCAGAAGACTTCCACTAAGTAACTACCTTGCTCCAACTTACTGCATTCCACATTACCTAGGCTCAAAGGATGGCAATTCACTTATGGCTGTGTTGCATCTTTTTGTTTCTTACAAACATGAGGGCACACACTGAAATGGCCAAAGGAATCCTACACTGTTAACAAACACATGTGTTGCTGCAGAGAGCAAAACCTAAGACTGAATGTACAGCTCGCATAAAACCAGAGATAGGTTTTACACATGCCACCAACTTTGGAAAAGGACTGGTAAGGCATTTGTTTTATTTAGGTATCGTAGAGCAGGATTGCGTTTAACCTGCAGTACAGCAGATCTCAAGAACTAGGGTTGAGGACATCTGGTCTACACCTTAATGTTTTTTAAGGCTTTTACTTTTATGCTGCGTCAAAGAAAGTGATACCACTGCCCAGAGTTTTATCAAGCTGTTAGTATTGCAGAGTTGCACGTGCCCTACTAGATGTAGTTCACTGATAGGCGAAGCCAAAGTGCCAATTTAGTCCTTTCATGGTTTTTTTCTGGGTCTGCTGAAGGGGCTCCCCCCAGTAGAAAATACCTGTAAACTTCAAAACGTGTCATGATCAGAAAGATGAACAACCTCAACTGAACTTTTTCTCAAATGATGGACCTCCCTACCTTGTCCCTGGCAGGTCTCCGTCTAGTCACTCTTTTCAGAAAGTGCATGTCATTTCCTTGACTCCATCTATGGGCTTTTTGAGTTGGTATCCATATCTCATGGCCATGAATGAATGTGGAGAAGCCATTAAGCTCAATGTTCACCACTACATACTGCAGAGGTTTCCACATTACTTCAGACAAGGACCCCAAAAAATCTATCCACCCACCAAACAAGACACGAGAATGCTTCACTTCTCAAACTTGGACAGAGACTCAGAGGGAGAATCTACCTCTTTATAGTCTAAAACTCAGATTTTGTGAAACTGACTATTGTGCCGGTAAGTTAATTCTTGTCCACAAACTGTTTTAACACACAGTGAAAGTTGTGGCCAGTAGACGCCAATAAAAACAGATGTAAACAATTACAAAGAAAGATGCAACACAAACATTATAACCCAGGATAGTCTAACACAAACCCAGCTGTTGGGAACATTCCCCATTAAAGTAATCCGTTTTTAAAACTACAGTTGGCAAGCCACAAGCAAAAAGTCTCTTAAGGAGTTGATTACATGCTGGCTACCAGAACAGCTTGAGTAATTTATCAGATATTTGCTTTTAATAATTGCTCCTCCATAAATAGTCAAACTGTAAAAGGAATACTATTCTGCTCTGTAAGGACTTGGAAACTACTAATTAATTTGGCTTATATGTAAAATACAACAAAATTACAAAATATATATATAACGTTATTACAATAATAAAAACAATAGTCGACATGCAGTTATTTTAGAAACATAAGAAGTAATATTTAGTTTCAATGTTGAAATTACAGGAATAGATTTTTGTTATTATTATTATCGTTTTTTTAAACCGTTATGTTTTGAAACTGTGAGAAAGTCACTCTGGCCCATGCCTATTTTAGAGCTAGGGAGGACTGTGCGAGGTTTATCAAGTGGTGACACCAACAGATACGTCTCATATCACTAAGGAATAAAATCCGCTGGGATGAAGGTTGCGACCAAATATGGCATTTCTGCTGGTATTTTCCTGGCATGAAATTGGCTTTGTGCTGGTAGCGTTTGGAGAGCTGGCTGGTAAATTCTCCCTGCCTTTTGTTCGAAAAAGGAGAACGGTTAGAGCAGGAGGGAGGGGGGCTTCCATGCATAATGCTCTTAGCCAGGGAGGTCTGGAACTGTGTCTATAAATTGAATTATTTCAATTTGAGGGACAGAGTGAGAGAATAATGGAGAGTAGCTGTGAGACTGTGTGTTGCATTTACATGTGAACATATGCATGTGTGCCGGCCAAAAGGGAGAGAGAGCCTCATTTTTATATTCTTCTGCAGGGTTCATATTTACAAGTGAAAATATAAAACTACTTGCGTAAGATTACAGAAGAGGTCAAATATTGCATTCCAGCTGGAAGCTATAGTAATGGATAAAGAAATGTATTTTTATACTTTTATTAAGAAAAGACTTCTCCTTCATGTGTCCATTCTCTAATATCCCAATGTAAAAAACTGTAAAGCAACCCATGTGTCCATAGGTTATAGTGTATATGTTTGTGTGTATAAGGTTGGTTGTGGGACTGAAAATATCCCTGACACAATATAATCAGGAGGAGACCATATGGCAAACTGGCAGCAAGCTATTTATCCTTATCCTCTTTGGAGGCTAAAATTAGCACTTCTCTGTAGCTTTAAGCTGGACTCCAACCTTTGCGACTGAGCTAATAATAAAGAACCCCCCTCCAACTCCATTTAACATTTTTTTCTGTTTATCTTTTGTCAACATTCATTGCAATGTGTTCCTTTATGTGCCACTGGATCCAAAGCAGGGATGGTTTGATTCCACCAATACATTTGTTAGCTTTATAGTTCGGTTTACAGTTTTTGTTAGCCCTGTGCAGAATATTGGTGTAAATGCTTTGGTGAAACCATTCTCTTGCTTTAAACAATTAAGATAGAAAAATAGGCAGTTATTTATAAAGTCCCGATTTAAATTTTTTATAAATGTAGATAGGGCTAGGCTTTGCGGCATCAAAGTATAGCTAAGTTTAAAAAAAATGTTGCTTCTACAGTTAAAAGTACTTTAATCAGATGCCAGATAAATTGGAAGAGTCATCCTGACTTCCATCTGCTTGTGGTTGGTCCCTCTCAGAATTAGACAATGACAAGAACAGAGTGAAAATTGTAACAGGGACTTTACGAGTGCCAACTCAAAATAGTGGATTTAATCTGTGTATCCGCATGTTGTAAAGTGAATGATACCAATCTAAATATTTTCAGCTTCATATAATAACTCTTATTTACAATAGTTGTGCTTTGAACATGTGTCGGTAATATGATGCAGTTTTTCTTCAGGGTATAGGTGAGAAACAACTACGCCTCATCGTTTGACATACAGAAAAATGTACTTCTTACTCTGCGCATAAACAAGACATATATTTTTGGGGAAATCCTCATCTTGTTCTCCAATTCTCCAGTCTGATATCATCAAAAAAGTTTACATCAATTTGATCAGAGGCCTCTTGGACCTTTAGCTCATCTCCTTTTCAAGGTGGGAGGAGGATGGAGTCAACAGTGACAGCACAGACAGGAGGAGGGAGAGTTTAAGGTCGTTTTCTGGACCATTCATAATGTGTTGTGACACATCAGCAATGAGCTGCTGTGATTTTACTGTCAGATTTCCGCAGAATCTATACTGCTACTATCAAGGAAGCGGGCAATCCCTTTCTTCGAGAACTTATCCTCCCTTTTTTTTTTACACACTACCATACGCAAGAGTCAACATGTGACTCCAGTTAATTTGGAGCTAGAAACAGACCATAACAGGAATCCAAAACTGGTGACCATTCTAAATGTGTCCCTATTTTTTGTTTGACAAGCCCACAATGTTTCACATACTTGACTTCACAAGTGAAAGGGGATGCGTTTTTTATTTTGTTTTGTTTTTTGCTTCCCCATTAATTTGCATGACAAGTGCACACCATATTTCAACCTGTTTACGTTTGCAAATCAAAGCTGCGGAATTTACTTCTAAAAGGAGCGATATCTAGTAATTTGACAAAAGCAGAATCTTCCTTAGGGATACGGCTGCTCTACAATTGTGCAAATTACAGTGGCATGAGCAGAACTGAACCTGAACTAAGCTTCAGGTTCTGTGGGGCGGTTTGGGGGTGATGGGGGTTGGAGGTACTCTTCGAGATGTTCCACATAAAAAACATCTTTGCGTTCCAAGACAGATTTCATGTGTAAAAGGATTTCTTTTAAACTACTATGACACACAGTTCAAAGGAAACAGACACATTCTTTATAAGACCAACACATTTAAGTTTTCTATTGCTAATCTCTCTGCCCTGACACACACAGGAGACATCTAGAAGGCTATGGAGGGTGTGTGTAAACAGTATCTTTTAGCAACCACCAGTAATTAGATATAGGCATTTGGCATTCGCACCAGTCACAAATTAAAGAAGAGTGCTTCCTGTAAACAGACAGTGAGAATGTGTCTACATCATTAGTGGGCCACAATTATAACATAGGAGCTAAAGATACATCTCCCTCCCACTAGCACTCTCTCAGTAAAGCAAATGAAGTGAAAGAGATTCTTTTTTTGCTTTTCTTTTTAAAGAAAAAATAAATATCTTTAAATGCATCTGTGTGCATTTATGCATTGCATAAAGAAAATTGTTACACAGGAAGTGTCTTTTTATTAAGCACAGAGACTAAGTGAAGGCACATTCGGGGGGCTGGAAGGAACCACGAAGGAAGATATTTTGTGCAGATGCTTGTCATGAATGAATATGTATTTCATGTAAATTCTGCACACGAGGCATATTGTAATGGTCGGGGGGCGAGACTTTGCATTTCTTTGGTCATGCAAACGTGCCCACATGTAGCCAGCAGACAGGCACATACACAAACTAAATGGATGCATGGGACACTTAAAGTAATAGGAAGGAGTGGGTAACAATATTTCAGCTTCAAAATGTGCTAGTAATTCCCCTCAGTGTTTTCACAGTACCATTTATAAGACGACCATGAGAGGAAAGTTAAAGGGAAAGGGGAAGAGAGGGGGTATGTGACCCTATCTGCTCTCATCACATACAGGCATGATCTTCATTCTCCGCTAAAAGTATCTCGACCGGCATTTGAGTTGTCCTTTAGTGGCAAGTATGTTGGCATCAACTCTAATATGTTAAAGTTAAAAAGATAAGCAGTGTGACTACTTGTGTGGTATCTCAATTTGCTCATGAATATATAACTTACATGTAGGGTCAATGGTATACCAAACGTAAAACTGATCCTCTTGCATTTTGGGAAACAAACATTTTTCTATACTACAGCTCTTTGTACTTTGTACTTTTTGACCGACTGTGCGGGAACACTGTGAAGTGGAATGCTAAATTAAACAGCTTCCCTTGTCCAAAACTGCTTTTGCTCCATTTGAATATACATGTATAGAATTTTGTGCTGTGTACTTTTGCAGGCGTTCTGAGAGTGAGGGCCAATCAAACATTTAGAACAAGTACAGCTTCAGGTTGTTCTTGTTCAAGATGTTCGTTTTTATTAGGACAACATTCCTTTTGTCCTCACAAATATCCACGAATATCCGGATGCAAGGTTGAAGAAATAAGTAAGAAGGGCCCTTAAACTGAGGGCCCACTTAGAAAGTTGCGGTGATACCAAACCTCTAAATTTGCCACTAGGAAATTACAATTTAAGCTCCCTTTTTAGTTATTTCTTCAACTTTGCATCTGGATATTCCAGTTTGTGAGGACAAAAGGAATATTGTCCTAATGAAGACTTACATTTTGAACAAGAACAACCTCGAGCTGTACTTGTTCTAAATGTGGAAATACCCCTTACGCACAGAATGCCTGCAAAAGTACATAGCATGAAATTCCCAAAGCCTCCCAGTCAAATGTACACATACCTCTTATCTGATGTGTTTATAATTATTAGCTTCACACACAAATAATATTGACTCAGGCCAATAAAACTAAGTTAGTGGTTGTGATTGAAAAGGTAAAGGGTCATTTCATGTTAAAATATGTATAAGAGAGGAGAGGCGAAGAGAGGAAATCGTGCTGTTGGCTTTTATTTTAGACCCTTTTATTTGTCACTCCCCCTCCCGGCAGATGTGTGACAACATCCTTAATCCTAAAAGCAAACGGACTCAACTCTGTGGGAACCTGAAACAATTTCCTCTTTTTTTTTGAGAGGGGTAAACTCTGGCCCCTTGAGTTTACTTACTGGCCATAAACTCTTATCAGGGGACATCATTTTCAGTAAGACGTGTCATTACTTAACAGCAGACCCGTCACCCACTGCGATAGCGAGAGTGAAATGTTGTAAAGCCCTCTGTGAATCTGACTGAGAAAGGTCAAGCCTAGTCACAGAGAAGCCTTTACTTTTCCCAGGTAACTACAGGTAATAATGTTTGAGAAGCTGTAAATCTAGGGAAAGGTGAAATAAACACTGCTACCAGCAGCACAGAGTTCACGGATGCTTTATAGGGATGTTTTAGAACCAATTGACCTTTATAGATGCCATATATCGATTTTTTTTAATAAACAGCGTGTGAACAAAAAAAGTTAGGTCCGCACATGTTATTATACAGATATCAAACTTACACAAACAGAGACCATAATGTCTCTCCACGAGGGATGTTGCACGTGTTTAGGAGTGCTTTCAGTTCGGTAAACACCCTAAACAACACTCAGCAGCACTTAACGCTGTGATTAGCAGTAACTTCGCCACGGCTCTCTTCTTCCTACCTATTTGCAGACACACATGAAGACAGCGCTCCACCCTCAAAAGGCTTCCACTGCGTTTACGCAGAGATTTCTCCCCTTTCATCTCATCTTACTCTTTCATTTTACACGCTTTCTTTCAGCCCTTTTTTATTCTACTTTCACTCTCCTCCCCTGTACTCACACCCCGAGGAAATCAAGAGGAGAATCATGTTTGTGTCTGCCAGCTACTTCCACCTCCAGTGATACCGACTGAAGAAAAATCAAGGGAACCGCTTACCTTTTATCCACCCACAGAGCCTCACATTTAAACAGATTACTGGTAAAGCTGGACACCAGTAAGACAATTACCGGACCGAGAGGTTTTGCTCGATCACGTCTAGACATTGTCTAGACAACCTGCACCTCAAGCTGAGAAATAGACATCTGACCATTGTTGTTTGTTTGTTTTTCTCGCTAATTAATGCATTAAAACAGTTTTTCTAATTGAGGTGTGGAGCTTTTTGGTATAAAGTTGTTATTATAAAGCATTACATCTTCACAGACCTTGGTTACTACTCTGGACATTACAGTATATATGCAATACAAGAAGAGTAGAGGAAGTCATAGAGGGTAACAGGCCATGCAAACAATCACAGCCCCTTCTCTTCCAGTCTACTGGACAATCGGACCAATTAATTGGTGACTTTGAGGGAGCCACGTGAAGCTTAACGGTTGGATGAGCAAAAGCTGACCGCTGATTGCTTGGCTCCCGTGTCTATATCTGCAAAAACCCACCCTAACTCTGGAAACTACCCAATAAGATGACTGTAAACTGCAGTTAGTCTGTGGCCTGACCTTGTTGGAGGAGACCGAAGTTGGAGCGTGGATGCATGGATGGATGAGAACATCAGAAATATTTCTGCCATAGATCGATGGAGACTCACAACAGCTGGAGGTTGCTTACTGTGATAAACTGTGAGAAATGTGAGACATACTTTGTCCTCCTCACTATATTTAGCCGTTAACAATCCAACTTCCTAAAATGACTAAATTACCAGTCATTAATAAAATGTATTTGAATAGAGAAATACTTTACTCTAACAACAAGTTTCCTTCGGCCAAAGTTCTATAAATGTGATTGAAATTAATACTTGGGTTTGCTTTTGTTGGACTTTCAAGAAATGGTCAAAGATCATCTGCGATGTAGAGCTGCCCTACAAACTACCAAACGATTTAAAACACATTTGCTTCATCATCTTCTCAAAGTTTAACAAACTTGTGTAAATCTCAATGAAACGTAAAAAGAATTATAGATGGGTTTAAAGGGTTGATCAGTCGTAGTCTTTATGCAGCATTGACAAAACATTTTCTATTAAATTGTAGCTTTTTCAGGTTAGGATGGCAACCAAACTCTAAAGAAAATGGAAAATGGATGAACTTTTAAAAAGTCTGGAGACTCAATGATCAACACGCCTTTAGATGTTTACAGGAAGGTCTGGCTGCATGGAAGAAAAAGGGGGAAAAAATCTAAAACAAATCAACTGAATTAAAAGCCTTAAGCTGGATATCACAAACTTAGAAGTCTCTGGCCAATACCATGAGACCAGCAACGGAGGCAGACACCAACATGAAGCCTAACAGGGAGCCGTTTGTCTTGGCGCGGCGCACTGTACTTTGTACAAATAGTCTGGGTAATTGGTGATACATATCTAATATCACCAGTCATCGCCTCACTCCCGGGATGATTCCAACCAGCAAAGAGGCAAAACCCTGTAGCTTCCATGGAGAGCAAACACTACGCTGTGGCTGCAGCTGACCAACTCTCAGCCTGAATGTTATTCTGTGTAGCTCGCATGCTAGGCACTCGGAGAAGCCGAGGGGTGTCCTTACGAATTCACACAAGGCAAAGAGGATTCACTTTATTCGCCGAGAAAAAGAGAAGACTCGCTAGTATGCATGAGGGACACCCCTCCATATGATCTGTTAGCTTTTCCTTTACCCTCCGAGCATTACTTTTCACACAAGAGCATGATCCAAAGCTACTTGTGGGTGTTGAACAAAGCTTGACTGTTGGTAGAAACTAGTTAATACACAGCTGGACTAATAGAGTGGGACTAATTAACAACAGGGTTGCTCTTGGAGTTCTCTCCTCAGCGCTTGGTGGACGTTTACAAAGCCCCTCGAAGAAAGAGAGGAGAAATAAAGAAGAAAAATAAGTGTCTTTTTTTTTTCTTTGTGCGCGCTTTGGGGAAGAGGAAGACACCCAGAACTGATTTTAATGACATGTGTGAAGCAAATGTTATCCTCCCTCTAATTTT
Source organism: Orestias chungarensis (assembly GCA_032876305.1). NCBI lineage: Eukaryota > Metazoa > Chordata > Actinopteri > Cyprinodontiformes > Cyprinodontidae > Orestias > Orestias chungarensis. The sequence continues at coordinate 1,826,799 of JAVLVB010000624.1, read as the reverse complement.
TCTTTCTGCCAATGGAATTTAAAGCAAAAAACTACCATGGGCATTGTGGTCAAAGCATAAACACCATAACTGAGGATGCAGCATGTGAGAATTGTCACCACGTGCAAAAATAAGAGCCAGACTTCTTTCACGTCGCCGTACTGTCACTGACAAAGCTCTACGAAACATCTGCAAGTTTACAAAGTATGGTTATCTATCTTATCATGAGGAATATATTATTTGAATCCATAGTTCTCAGGGTTCTCCCAGCTCTTTGATTTAAAAAAAATAAGAGTGCACTTCAGAACAGCAATTTTTATACCATTGGGCAATGACCCATTAAGAAACGAGGACAGAGCAGAACATGTGTTTTTCTCAGTAACAGCCCCAGAAAAAAAATGGAAGGAAAAAAAAAAAGGCAAATTCAGTCGTTAGAGGGCCGAGTCTATCCGGCATCCTTCCTCTGAGCTGCTGTGCTCTGCTGGATGGGAAGGCTGGAGGACACAAGATGTTATGCAGGGGAAAGAGGGGGAATCACAAGAGAAGCAGGGAAAGGTCTCAGGACATGAATGAAACTATACAGATGAAAGATCAAAAAACAGTCAGCAAGACCCAACTTTGTTCCTCTCAACACCTCAGATAATCTTAGTCTTAGTCTTTATTACTGTTTATATCTGTCGATTTTAAATATGCTATCTCCTATCTCAAGGTGCTTTTGAGCACAGTGCTGAAAGCTGAAGCATTTCAAATGTAACCTTTTTAGCTTTAACCAAAAATCTTCCTTCATATTATCAATTCTAAATGTAGTCTAAGGGTCTGTGTATTTCCTGGTCCTCATTGCCCTCCAGCCGGTCTGCGAACATTTCTGGACTGTCACTGTTTGTTCTGTGTGTCTTAAACACAGAACACCTGATTATATGTGGCATCCCAGCATCCCAGCACATCATAGATGTGCTGGGATGCCACATATAATTATACATGTGTCATGGGAATTTGAGTTAAGACCCTATTAACCCTACAGAACACTTATGGAATGAACTGTAGAGAGGGCTTTGCAACAAGCTAACTCATCCAACATTAGTGTCTGACCTCATAAATATGATCTATGAAAAATGCACAAATATTTAGGTGAGGACTGCCCCTACTTTGATGCATTGAAGCTTCCCAGAACAGTTCAAGCTGTTAGAGGAGCAAAGGGTGGACCAAGGCTTGTGTATTTAGACTATGGTGTAATTTACATTCAGGAGTGTGTTAAGCCAAGTGTCTTATCACATTCCGCTTGGAAACATAGTTTTAGTTAAACAAATGGTGTACAATTGTAAAAAAAAGTGTCATTCCAGAGGAAAAGGGAGGATGAAAGAAAGACAAATCTGACCCGACAGAGACAGACTAGCTGTTCAGATAGTAGAACAAGAATGTGACGCTATCGGATAAAACTCAGGCAAAACCATGAAGAAGCTAAACTGTGCAAGGACAAAGTTGGGATGAATGGAAGAGTACATGCTAGGGATGAAGGAGAACACACAGGGGCTAGTGGGAGGCACAGAAGAAAAGAAAGGGGGAGGAGGAAAATGGAGAGAAAGCACAGAGATGCACGAGGAGAGGGAAACAAACTGACAGTCAAATGAAATGGAGACTGAAGTGTAGGTGGGAGACAAGGGAAAACTGCAAAGATGGGGGGGTGGGCTTGGGCGCTTGAAGATGAAAGAGTAAGAGAGAGGGGACGAGAGACAACAAAGTAAAGATGTCGAAGAGAGAGCGAGCAAAGTGCCAAACAGATAAATAACCAGCTTACTGGGATTACCGAGTGAATGACACAGAATTTGCCCGAGCCAATATGACGTGGCAGTGATCGCTCCTAACCCATATAAACCTGAACACGGTCCAATATGCCCTGCAGCGTCTACTGTTGTCACTGCGCGCCGATGCTACCGGGAGGCTGTTTTTTATGTGGGCTCCCATAAAACATATCGCTGTGGTTGCAGACTTTAAAAAAACGGGGAAGAGTGGTTTGAAACCAACTGGGCCTGAAAATTCCTATTAAGAAAGAATACGCGGCATGGTTAGACGTGTACGGGCGCAACGACAGTTCTAGCCAGCTCGCTGCGCAAACGTTACCCAACACATCCGCATTGTTCCTGGACTTCACCTAGTGGAAATCAGTAGACAAAAGCTGAGTGATTTGTCATGCTCTCAAGAAAATCCTCTACACAGACGGCAGTTTGAAATGTGTCAGCGTGTCCTTTATGGTTTTGTCACTCTTGAGAAACAAAATCCTAGAGTTGATGACTTCACAGGCTTACTTCTTAAAAGTTACATTCAGAGAAATTTATTTATTTTTTATCCGTACTGAACTAAAAGGAAATTTAACAATTAATTTAAGAGTCTGAACCTCCTTTTTTCAAAGACATGAGACACAAAGTGCAGCACATATTTCATATTGATTTTCTGTTTGATGAAATTTAGTCCAAACTTAGTCACTTTTTTTAAAAGTTCCCTTTAGATGTGACAAAATTACCCAAGAATTGAAATATATCAACAAACCGCACCTGTAAAGGAGTGTTCTACACTGATTCTTTGAAACATGGTTTGTGATTTCAATATCATTTACTGTAATATTTAAATATTATTTATTATTACACCCCTAATTAGCAATAGAAACTTTAAGTTAATCAAGTTACTATAACCAATTCAATATGTTTTTAAATCAGGACGACAAGAAGTCAAATTTATAGAACAATAAATGCATCACATAGTTAAAAACAAAATCTGATTTACCCAAAAATATTCAAACACAGATGCTCACCGCACAATATTTTACCCTGTAATGAACTCCAAAGACAAACAAAAAGCTACAGGAGCCCAGACAGAGTTGGGAAAACAGAGATCTGAGGTGACAGAGAGATGATGAGTTAGAGTCACTGTAGTGGGGGCGAGTGCAAGGAGCTAGTCTATAATTGGAAAGATGTGAAAAATGAAGTGTCACTTTGGTCAATAAGGGGCAAAGGTCGCAGATGCAGGAGCCCAAACTCGGCACAGAGCGCGCTCATTAGAGCAGCCAATGAGCTCTAGGCTGGCTGCTCCCACACTATTACGCATCAAAGGTAGAGGAGTGGACGCACACTTGTACAATGTCTCTTTGTCTCAGGCCCAGTTTGCTGTAATTTCAGGGCTCTTTCATCAGCCAGTTTTCTTCTTCCGCATGATCTATTTTTCATTTCTAAACCAATGTCTAAAAGTCCTCAGCGCTGACCAGGACACAGTGTGTGAATGTGTGCGTTGACTTTACAAGTGGCTGCTCTTCAGACTGGAAGGGATGGCAACGTTCTCTGCTCCTGCCCAGGCTCTGGCTCCTGGCACAGGCAACGCTGCAAACTACATGTCCTGACATCAACTTCAATAATACATAAACTTGTGTGTGTGTTTGCAGTTTGTTTCCCTTTCCAGTTTTTCTATTGTTGCCTGTTTCTGTCTGTCATCAGCCATGCTTGCAATGCACCAACGAAAAAAACAGTTAGAATCTGATTTGATCACTGTATCAGAAAAACTGGTAAAGGTTAAACGTGTTGCGAGAAAGCATATGTTCCTGCTCTAAACGTTATAGCACCATAAGAACAAATGTGACAGCCCTCCATCCAAAATAGGAATACTTAACAGTTGAAAGAAATTTAAGCAAACATGAGGCGTTCCAAGAACTTTCACTCGTCGTTTATTTTTTTTTCATTACATAATCAAGCGGAGCGTCTGAGGAGCATCTAATACTCCTTCGACACATGAACTATTACCCTGTTCGCTGCTGTTGTCCCCACTGTGCGACGTGTGTCCTCCGCTCGACGGCCCCGGCGTACCTCCGGAGCGCGTTGATGCTGTATCGTCGTGGTCTCTGTTCCAGGATGTCTGTTCAGGAGAGAGACACCGAAGAGATGAGAATCTGTAAATCCATTTATTTTATTTTTTTGAATTATAATTCTATTTTTATTGTTTTACGGAATTATGTGTAGATGCGTGGATCTGGGCGTTATTGGTTACTATATGTGTTTCCCAATTTAGATTTGTAATGGTTTGGTTGCTTTGTATCCAAAGACTATTCAAATAAAAAAGCAGTAATGTTTCCCATATTATGGGAATTATGGGGATTCCAATCTCTACTAGAGCACTTCCAGAACAATGCCATAAAAACCGTAGCAAATTGAAACTTATAAACTCAAGACTCAGTGCAAAGGACGTCCTACAGTTTGTGAGGCCCTGCAACCTTTTTTTTTCTTCTTTTTTTTTACATAAAATGCAAATTATTGGATGTTTCTGAAAAACGAACTCCAGATCAACAGAGAGTGAACATGTTGCTTCAGTTCCCAGATTTCTGAGGCATGCAATCCGCGGCCGCCTCCATTTGCCCTAAACCACTAGCAGATGAAAATACAAAACAGCTACAATTTAGGATAGGCTATAGAAAGCGCCAGGGATTGATGTCATCTGAGCTGTGGGAGAGGTAAATAATTCATGTATTGCCCCATCAGTATAAGTCCTCTGTTTGGTCCAGAAATGAAAAAAATAAATAAAAACATAAAATAAAAAAATGGACAATCACTCTTGCTAATGTGTAGCTAGATTTCATTTTGGGCTCAGCAGAAACTAAATTAAACACGCAAATGCTTTTCCATAATCTTTCCTTAAACAAAATGAAATGCAACCCCAGTGCAGCTGAGGCTGAGTGAAAACCAATGGAAATGTTTCAGTGCAGTCAAATTCAAGAAGAAAACACAAACCAGAAAACCCCCAATGATTTACCCCTGTAGCTACTGACAAGACAAGAGACTGGAGTTTCCGGGAAAGTGGCCCGAAAAACACTTCAAACATAATGAGGAAACACAACAAATAGTGTAAACAGAAAAGGAGACAGTCAGCGAATACAATTGCACAATTAGAGGTATTTAAATATTTATCACTCTCATACACACAGATACGCACAATGTAAAAGTATCCACCTTCCTCACATATTTTACACGTTACTATAATAAAATTTGATCTAATCGGGATTTCATACGAAAGAGCCAATAAACGTAATGCATTGTTGAATGAAGGCGATGGAAAAAGTTTCACAGTGGACCTGTAGGGTAGTAAGAAAATCCTACACTCTGTTACCGTTAGTGAAAATGAAACATTGGCCTCGCCACTCGCTGTTTGCCAATATGAATTATAAATTAAGTGTTGGCATCAACAGCGGTTCGCTTTAGTCCAATAGGCCAAATGTTTATGTGCACCTCCTAAAAGCTTGTCTGTTAAAACAAAAAAGTACATTCTGATAATTCTGTTACAATTATATATATTGTTCAGCTTTTAAATTTGTAAAAATGGGAAAATTGGGTCAAACGGGACCTTTGGCTCCCTGAACACACCATCGTCACTGTAAAACATGGTGGTGGCAGCGTCATGCTTTTGAAATGGTTCTCAGTTTGTTAGAGATCCAACAATGATAGATGTGTTTTATTTAAAATTTCGTTTTCTTTACTTTTTGCCAATCAAAACCTAAATACATGGTATTCTCATGTGTTACGACTGGAGTGGAGGTTCACCTTCTTTCAGCCCAACGATCATATGAAACCAAAGCTGTAATAAAATCTATTTAAATCCAAACATGTGTCTGAAATATGGGGTAAAGCTTGACGTCCACAGATGCTTTCCATCCAATCTCTCTGAATTTCAGGGATGTTTCTTATTTTTTATTTTTAAAAACTTTGATCAAAAATCTCAGTTTTCGGATGTGGTTGAAACGAGCAAAGTTGACATACGTCGAAAGCTTTACAGCTGGAATAGCATACCGCAGTTCGGATTTCAACACTGCATTAGCACCATGTATGTTTAACTCCACTTTCATAATTACTTGTGTTAGTCTACCACATAAAATTCCACACACACAAAAAAATAAAATAAAATAAAAAGATTAAAGTTTGTTGTTTAACGTTGTTAAATTCAACCGGGGAGGAACACTTTGGCAAAACACCTCATGTACACAGAAAACAGCGAGAAAGCTCACAGGCCCCGGCGAATATAAAGCTGCTACATGTCAGTGAAGCCAAACCAGATGTCTCGCAGCTCTCTGTGAAGCAACGTTAGCGCCAAAGACGGTGTGAGAAAGGAGACGTTACAGGAGAAGCGAAGAGGAATCAAATGTCTCCGATCCGACTCGATATCGCAAACAAACAGAACCCATGCGTCGAAAACACTTATCGAGCCTCCTCCACCGCCTCCGCGAGCCTATCTTTACTCTGTGAAATCAAATGAGGCAGATATCAAGGGGGCTAAGCGGTGCGCACGAAGGCTTTTGGGTCTTTTTTTTTTTTTTTTGTGATGAAATGAGTGATAGAAACCCACAAGGAAGGAAGGGAGGAAGGAGAGAAGAAGAGGAACGCTGCGGGAAGGGAACAACTGGTTTCAATTGGGACACAACGATTGGCGCCGCTGTCGTTGAGTGAATGGTTCGCAGTAGAGTTTTTGCTTTTTAAAATAAAAGATTTGATTTCATGACAAGGAGGTTTGTTTTAAAAAAAAAAGGATATAGACTGAGTGGAATAGGGAAAGAGAAATAAAAGTCAGCCAATTTGACACATTTGGAGGGGATTAAAAGCGTGTTTGATGTTCCCAGGCTATAACATTGTAATCCAGTGATTACATGGACGATATAATCGTTTTCCAAATTAGACTCTGAGGCTTTTCAATAAAGACTGAAGTTCCTGCGTGAAGGCAGGACTGGGATAGGGACATTGTGGATAAACGGTGATTTTAACAGGAATAAGAACCAGGACGTTTGTTTTGTTGTTCTGTTTTTTTTCCCCAGATCTTTGGAAGTTCTTATTTTCTGACCGTGGAACAAGAAAAAAAAAATTAAACACCCATGCATGACCGAGTGACTCCAGAGAACATCAGAAGTGAGGTAATCCGGACCACATGCTCAAAACACAAACAGTTAACAGCAGCTTTACCCGCTCCTTCCAAATCTGCAGCGTTTAAAGAAAAAAGGGAAAAAGAGGCGAACATGTTTATTCAAAAAGGAATGGCACAGCAACCCCCCCCGGGATGTAAGGCAGTGAGAAGTAGAAAAACCCAAGAGCTTCGGCTTGCAAAAAAGGGATGTGATTTCCTTTTTTCCAAGTCCTTTTTGTTGTAATTCTCTAACAAAGTCCATTTGAAAATATAATTAGAAACTAGAAAAAGGGGGGAAACAGCAAAACTACCGCATTAGCTGTAATTGAACAAAAGAGCGCTTTGCCTGCTGGGAGGTGGCCACCATGGCCCCATGGGAAACAGGGCGGGGCTGAGACGGCCCGGTGGCATCTCTACGGGGACGGGGGGGTGCAATGGGGGAGTGAGTTTATTTATAATCACAGGCTGCCCTTTGGATGGAACGGGGCCCAGCTCTGATCTAACACGCAATTAATACACACGCGGCTGAGATAACACAACCGGCGCATACAAGGCTGCGCAGCATGTGTGTGTTCTCAAACACACTTCTCTTGGTCACTTAGCTTGCACAAACACACACACACACACACACACACACACACACACAAATACTTTTTTATCTACTTCCCACAAATACATGCACACCTGCTATTTAACAAAAGCACTCACCTTGACCAGAAAACACACGCACTGTGCTAACAACACTTTAAGAGAGCACGGAAAAGAAGGGCACATTCAGTGTATGTAAATTCAGCGGATGAACAGATGAATAAACAGAAACAGGGAAGTAGGAGTGTCCCTCTGCACCCAAGGCTTCACACTCGATTCATTCTGTTTGCCTAATGAGCCACCGTGGTCTCTCACTTAACACCTCCCTCTCCTTAAAATTTCTCTTGCTTGATGTCTTCTGCGCCGGATAAAAATTAATTCAAAGCTTAATTGTTCAGTAAATTCAAATTTTCACATCCTATTCTGCCTAAATTTAGCTAAACTTCTTAGGTCCTCAGTGCCAAGCAGATGAAGCCCTGTTTTTTTTTTTTAAAGGCACACATACCTTTTTCCCTTCTTTATACCCCTAATGCACCATGAAGAGATTTTCCTTGCTGGAAATTCTGATTCCGCTATGATCGGTGAGGCATTCCAATCCGATGCTTTCTCATTGTGCCTCGTCTAAGATGCAAGAGGGGGCTTCCCTTTCTCGCCTTGCCAGACCCCCATATCATACAGGCGCTCATGCAAGAAATACTGCCTTGCCAATTCCTTTGCAGAAATAAAGAAAATGGTTAAGGCTGTCGTTCTACGCCACCCAGCTCTTCCCTCTTTTTTTCACCCTCAATATACCTTTTTCTGATGATACGGATATTGACAGGCAGATACATGTATTGGGCTACTATTAAAAAAATGTAGCTTTTAATTCAGTACCATAATGTCATCTGGAAATGGGTTTGCATTTTCATTTAACAAAGTCAAACAAATATTGATGTGGGACCTTTTTGTCTGGGATGTCATGCAGCATAACAGGCAGTATCGTTTCTCTTAACCTAGAACATCTATAAATACAAAACTAGAGGCAGATATTACTAGATTTCCTTCTGTTTATAACATTTGGGGTGAAGTGCTTTTGCAAATGTCCAACTATTGTTTATTTTGACATAAGCAACTAATGCTTTGCCTAACTGCACATTTTGACACTAACGAAAACACAATTTGACCATCAGACAAGCTTAGGCTGCAACAGAGCTTTGGGGCAGGTTAAAAAATGTTGTTACATGGGTGCTTTATAAACTAATCAAGATTCAGTTACTTTATTATGGTTGATGTTTGAAGATTAAGCCACACTGACGGCTTGCAATTCTTTTTGATTAATTTGACCAATGGCTGCCTGTTTTAGAATATTCCCTCGAAAATAGACATTTTTCCATAAATGTGAAATGAATACGTAAGGCTAAACTAACATACCCAGTTTGAACACTGTAAACTCCACACTTTTGATTCCAACACTAATGAACTATTCGGAGTGTATCAAAAAAAAAAAGCAACACAAACACTCAAAAGATGCTACAAGCTTGATGTTCTATGTATATAAAACAATTTTTTTGGCATCTTTCAAAATGCCTTTAGTGGGCATATAATTAGCATTTCATATTTTGTAGTGAAGACTTCCCTTTTTGCTGGTTTTCTTAATAAAGAGCTACCCGCCTCCCCTCATCTACCCTAGTAGATGTGTGGGTCCTCATCTAGCCCAGTCGCTAGTTGCTAAAAGAAGTGGCCATCTGTGTCATATAATATTAATCACCCAGGGGAACAGGGAATCACATTTTCAACTTAAAAACGTAAAAGTTTATGTGGAAAGAAAACATGTTATTTATTTTATTTCTAAATGTGTTATAAATGTGGACTTTTGGGTATTATTTGGCCACATTTGGTGTTGTTATACGTATTTCTTCACACACTAAATAAATATAAGCCAGTCACATTTTTCCAGTATGGTTTCATGTTTCAGGAATCATTCACTTTGTCCTGGTCTATATTTTTATCAAAAGTTGCTCATGACTTTTTTTAATTTCTTACATTTATACAGAGCAGAACGGTTCAATGATTGTACGCGACATACTCAACATCGCAGGCATACATATCTAGGAGCCACCATGGCGGTGCATCTGAATCTGAAGACAACAGTCAGGCTTCTGAGCGCCTCAGAATTCCTCACGCATCCTTCCTCTCTGGCTGTTTTCTTTAACACAGTTTCTGACCTTTTGCAACAGTGCTGCTTACTAGAGCTTGATTCTGCCAGAATGCCATGTGTACGCGGCGGCAGCAGCCAGACGGCCTGCAATAACTCGGGACACATTCTCCCACTCAGGCGAGCGCTGGTGGGAAAGCTGTGAGTGAAAGGGGCAGAAAAGGCCAGCTATTGTAAACTCTTGTTTGCTTTGCTTTCTACGGTGAAAAGATAAAGCAGGATCTGCCTCTATGATAACCGGCCAGGCAAGTGCTTGCTCAACTACCTTTGCTTTCTCAGCCCTCTCCACCCATCTCCCTCCCCTAGCTGCAATATTAGTGCTTCCAAAAATGAAAAGAGACGCTGATAATGGTATGCGTGTTGGGGGGAAAAAAATGTGTGCAGGGATGGGGGGGGGCCAAAAGGACCCCCTCCGTCCCTCCCTCCCTCCTATTTTTGTTCTGCGCTTCTCAACTCCTAACAATAGACAAAGAAAGGAGAAATAACCTTATAATTGCTGAAGGGGTAGAGGAAGAAAACTGGATTTTGTCTCTTGAGTGCATGAAGTATGCTACCCCCAATAGCCGTCAGGTACTCTTCAAAACTGGTAGGTTAACCTCGCAGAGACAAGCAAAGATAATTACATGTTTGAGATAATTAAAGCCGGCTTTTAAAGCCGGCTTAGATGGCACTCGTAGAAACCGACAAAACTGATTTTGTTTCTCCACGGCCGTCTTCCACTCGAACTCTCGCTATAAGCACCCTGTTTATCCCGTGAGAGGCGAAATCCAAACAAAAACATTAACTCCAGTGCCCTCCCTTAACCGCCAGACAAAGCGCGTCCCAGCTTTGCTTGGTTTTTTTTTTTTTTTTTTTTTTTTTTTTTTTTTTTTTTTTTTTTTTATGTAGCTATGAGTGGGGAAAAAAAGGAAAGGTTGGACTTGATTTCTTCACGACACATTTCGCAGCGGGTTCGTCTTCAGGTTGGGCTGTAGGTTAACTCGCTGGGATTTTCTCAGCCGATTCCTTGGAGACGAGCTGGTTGTGACGGCGGCCATTGTTGGAGGCTTGCAGGGGGTTAAGGGGGAGAGGAACTTTCCATTAGCTAAGTACACATGTGTTAAGCCAGGTTATTGTTTACTTAGCCTAAGAAACCACAGCGGGCCTCGGGGACAAACATGGCCGCTCATCAGAATCATCGAGAGTCACAAGCCAAGAACTTTTATTTGCAGTTTGGATCCTGCGGTTTGACTGAGGACTGCTTTCCAGCTATGCTGAACAATCAAAAGGCAAACAATAAATCAACAGCAAAAAAATAAAAACTATAAAAATATGGTGGCATTTAGGAGGCTCCCGACATTCTTCATCTTTGATGTCACTGCAGCATCGAGTTGCATAATCATAATCACCCCTACTTGTTATTCCAGCACAATAATGAAGAGGCCATGAAACGCACAAGTCACGTGGTCCCTTCTTTGTGTCACTTGTTGAATCCTCAACAGCCACCCTGCATTCACAACTCGAACAAGTGGAGAAAAAGGGGAGTTTAGGGGAGGAGGAGCAGGGAGCGAGGTGAAGCGGGGGGGTGACTGTGGGGGTCAACCCGTCCTCCATTCAACTACAAAAGCCGCTATTACCAACAATCCCTACAGTGATTTAAAGGTTTGTATTAGGAACAGCGGCAAGCCACTGTAGGAGAGCTGGCGAGGTCGGCTGAAACTCGATCCATACCTTGACGAGAGGCGGGTAGATTAGCGATAGTGGTGTACTGATTAGGAAAATAGTGGCTGACCCCGGCAGTTATAGTTTCCATTGGCTTAGGAGAGCAGTCTCGGAGTGCGGAGAGAAGGGAAACAGGGAGGAGGGGGGTCACCACTGTTTGACACCCGAGTTACCTAAACCAACACTGCTGGGTCCCACTGACCTGGAAGCCCGCACTTGTATAGCTAAACAGTGCCATTTGTTAGAAGAAGATACCATGAGAGCGGTATCAGGAGCAAATTCTTACACCGTGACTACAACACTTCGCCAGCAGGGTATGCTTGGGAAAAAAATGCCGAGCAAGATGTAGCGGAGACCAGCCACAGATCCCAAATGCATAGATGCTGTCCCAGATTGTAGGCCGTTTTACATTCTTTTTACGTGAGGGAGCCTCTTTGAAACAAACACACGGCCGTCCCACTGAAGGAACACGTATCGCATCAGTCGCCAGGGATTCAGAATCGTATCGGAGTCCCTACAACTGTGTAAAGACAGGTAGTGCTGATATTTTTTTTAAAAGAAGCTGCAATTATTCCCAGCCCTACTTCAGTCCACACGGCTCAATCAAGTAGAGGAGCTCTTGAGACTTGGAGTGAGTCCTCGGAGTTCATTAGCGAATTGCAGTAACACCCCAAACCACCCACATAAACATACACCCCACCCCACCCCATGCTCTCTGTACAACCCACGAAAACTGTGCAAATGAAATTCTGCAACATTTCCCTGACTCCTCATATCGAGGCAGATATGTGCCAGGCAAACTGGTCGTATTACTGCATTTATACCTACACAGCAATACATTGTTAAGTTCGATAAATGGCTCTGCGGCCGAGCTTATTTGCAAATGAGCAGGAGAAAGACTGTAGCTGGGGAAATTATACCTAAGGAATGAGTTAAGAGAGTCCAACTGGTGCTAACCAGTCACTCCACTCACATAGCACCTTAGGGGGGGGTGCTGCATTTATCAGGCTGGTCTCAACACACACACACACACACACACACACACACACACACACACACACACGCGCACACACACACACTGCAGCATGCATGCACACGTATACAATCTCTCGTGACCGTGCGCTTGCTTTTTCAGGGAAAGACGCACAGAAAAAACATCGGACGGTGAGCCCAAAACCAGCCGAGCTGCATTCACAAGCCAGCGCAGAGCCTCTAACTTTGTCACTCTTCGGCTATGCTCTGCTTTCTGTTTGAAAGTGCTGCTCAATCATCCCTTCAGAGAAGCTGAGCCAAACAAAAAAGGAAATAACAATGCAAAAAACCACACCTTAAGAATAAACTGGACATTTTTGTATGTCGTGGGATAATGGAGCAAAGAAAGTCAGCGTTGTTAGATTGGCGAGTTTAATAAATTCAAAGTTGTTGTTTTTTTTTTCGGGGGGGGGGGGGGGGGGGGTTCAACAGACATTTTTTTTTCCCCTTCTGCTACGGTCGCCTCGCTGGAATAAATTGGTTTGTGAATAAATGAGCCCGGTATCACCCTTCTTGTTAACATTGTTCTTTTGTGCAAATTCATTCCCCAGTCCACTTCAACTTTATGCCCCAGGGCATATATTAAAAATACATATGGAAAGAGATAATGCACACACAATGCAAATTTACTAAGGGTGTCACTGCCTAGATGCAGATCTATATATATATATATATGTGTGTGTGTACATGGACATATATGTGTGCGTATCTCGTAAGGTTCAGTTCCATCAGAGCTACAATGCCTGCATTCAGCATTAACAGGCATGCACCCGACGTCTGCTTGGATATGGCCATTTACACACGCACAAAATAAGCTCATCCTTCAACATTACACATCTGTCAAAAAGTTATCTTCCATCTTGATACGCTCGCAGGTCATTTATATTATTCTGTCAGCGTAAACATAATCCAATGAGGATTTGTCCAGATTTGGCTACACAGGGACCATCATTATGTTAAAATAGGCCATGTCTTCATGAAGTCAATTAAAGATCTGCACAAGTGCCCCGAGCACAACATCATTTCCTTCATATACCTCAAAACCCCTGGGTTTTAGCGTGCTATTTGCACATCTGCACACCACAGAGCTTCAGTCAATTTCCTGACCTATCTATTTGAGATCATAATAATATAAAGGATTTTTTTTACTATCCAACACAGAATCCCTAAGAGAATAGGTGACAACGCTGCTCAAAGAGACACTTAAATGCACAAGTGGCGTTCTGTGTTATTTAATTATGTCCCTGAATTAAATGAAGTATTATCTTTCACTGTGATCTCTCTTTCTCTCTCTCATTTCCATAATCGGGCATAAGGGCCAGGGTTCGGAGGAGCAGTGCATGCGTGGTTGGGCGTGAGGGAAGAGATCATCCCAGTCGGGCCCCTAGTCTTCTCCCAGCCGTCCCATTCAGCTCAGAACATAAAAAGCCAGTGGCTGCCCCTCTCCTCCACTCAGACCAACCACTCGACCATATGGAAGTCCGTGGATTTAAATTATTTAGTCTAATCGCTTCATTACTTTTTATGTAGGACTATCCAGCTAATCCCTTTAATTTGGACACTTGATTCCCCCCCAGACCCCCTCCTTATTTGCGATCTATGGGTTACAGCCTATTATCATAAGCCCTTTAAAACTCTGGGATATAGGAACATGTTTTCACCTACTTGCACCAATCAGGTTTATCTTTGCCGGTACCAATTTGTGGATTTATTGGGCAAACCTGCCAATAATGATTCATATGTTTAGATTTAATGAGTAAAATACAAATGTATAAGTTCTAAATCCATCAGAAAGTAAAGGGATTCAAACCTTTTCTTAATAAATGCCTCAAAGCAGGATTTTTTATTAAACCAGAAGCTACATGCAATTGGAGTAGTTGTCACTCTTTATGCACGTAATGATTAGGATAAATATCACATTGCAAAGCGTTTCATAGTCACAGAAATTCTATGAGAAATTGGCCAATTCCAACGACTGGCGTGTCCTTCCGATTGGTGCATTTCTAGTGCAAACTTGCCTTGCTTAAATAGACTTATGCTATTAATAGCCAACATCCAGATTAGCATAATTCCAATCATCGGTTACTGTTATCATTATTTAACTGCAGTGTATGGACCATTAGGGTCACGCGTGTGCGCCTAGTCGTCCCCGAAGTCCCAACAGTCAGCGGAGCAAATAATGAAGACGGGGTTATCTCTGATATTTGCACAAAAGAAAACACTTCCTAATCTACCTTTTGATACCACGCTGGTTCTTTACTTCATATAAACCTTGTTATTGGGGAAGAATCTGTGCACAATAAAAGACAAGCGGAGGAGAAAGGAGACAATGTGCACTCATGTCTAAGGAAAAACACTGACAAGACGAGTAATGAACCGTGAACCCTACAGTGGAGAAACCACAGTCTGCAGCCCCACAACGCTGCACTCTCCTCTCAGCTCCACGTCACGCAGTAGCTGTGCCTCATTTCTGGTAAGAGGGGAGGGGGGCATTCCAAAAAAGAGGGAGAAAAATGCAGAGTAGCTCTAAATTAAAATCGACACGAAGCAGGTCAAGTTTATGGCGATTCTTTGGCGAGGTAATCTCCTCAGGTCGGTTCCGGGTTCAAGTCTTAATGGACCAATAATAGCAACATTATTCAGATTTTTCTCCTTTCATTCCAATGGATGGAATGTAAAACAGGCTTTAATCATATGCAAATAACAGAAGAGTGAGGCAGTGACCCAGAATAGCTGAATAGCCAGCAGGGAGAGAACACGCACTCACACAAACACACACACACATGCCCAGTTACACATGAAGAGATGCAGCTTACCTGATCCAACGCCACCGATCTTGTGATTTCCTCGTTGTCTGATTTGGAGCCACCCTCTCTGTCGTCTATGACCAGGTCGATGGGCATCTTGCCTTTCAAGCAGCTGATGTACCGGTGACAGAAATTATCACACAGCTCGTGTACCTGCAGGGAGAGGAGGCCGATGGGGAGCAAATCAGTCATAGGAACTTTCTTGATGTTAAAAGCAATCAAGAAATTTCAGGAGGCAAAAAACTATGTTTTATTAAAAAAACAACACAGTAAAAAAATGTCATGCACACACAGTTCTTCACCAATAAAACAACGTACAGCTCGTTATCAAGGTGTGTTTAAGTAGCATTAACTTGCAACGTGTGCTGGCAAAAAATTTTAAGTTGTGCACATTTAAAAAAAATTATAATAATGTGAGGCATTAAAAAACATCTAACACTGGATTTTAAAATACTATGGCTCTCTTTGACCTAACAGGGATATTTTAAAAATGTATGACAAATGGATAAACATCTGGTTTGATATTCATTTCAAAAATCATAAAACAAAATATTTTTTTTTAACAAAAAAAAAAAAAAAAGCAAGAAGAGTTTGGGTCTGCTGTTGGCTAAATAGAAAATCAACATTTGCACGTGTGCCTTGAAAAAGTCACACACTTATAGCTCTGTTATTAAGTTTTTGTCACGATTTAAGCGTCGTTCCAGGTAAGCGCGTGTCCGAGGCCGTACATCCGTTCCCTTGCTGCTGGGCAACTTTAATTTCTCTCCACTCAAAATAGAGATATCGTTGAAAATTGACAGTGACAAGAGGGCTCAGAGGCTACAGCGCCCTCAACACCCGTGCTAAATTCATCATCGGTGCCCCGGGTAGTGCCCATTAAGCCGAGGACGGCATTTAAGATGAACTCTTTGAATTTATGAAACCTGTTTTAGTCGATTTAAATACAAATAATCTATGGTACAGATTGCACAATTTGACCGTGGTAAAGTTGACTGCAGATTGCTGAGCAAAAAAAAAAAAAGAACCCGCAAAACTTTGCCCCGCATGTTTCATCTTGCGTGCACGTCGCTGCCAAAACGAGATATTTGAGCCAACAGAGATAAGCGGTGCAGTTGTAACAGCTTGCGTGGTGATTAAACTGCGCAAGGCAAAAAAAAAAAAAAAATGGCCCCATGATTGATTTCGACGCTAATTATAACCGACGCGCAAAAGTACATTTGCGCAGATAGAGCCCCCATAGGTCTGAAGCAGCATGCTGGACAGAGAAAAAAGTATTAAAAAAAAAAACAGGAATAGTAATATTACCTTCTCCAGCTCCAGAAGATGAAATCGTAAAACTTGAATGGCTTGAATCATCTGAAAAATTAAAATAACAATAAAAAAAATGAGCAGTTCACATCTCTTGATATTAAACACGCGCTGGCTTTTTATTTTTTTTGTTCCTTCTTCTTTCTTTCTTTTTCTCTCAATGCCTTTGATTGCACATGAGCGAAATATTCATAGGAATGGATTTTATGTGGAAGTGATATTAAAACTTGGACGTTATTGCATTGTGGATATGCAGAACGTAAGAGTGGCGCAGCAATAAGCCTGAGAGTCAGAGATCTATTAGTCTCAGCCCCACCAACCCCCTCCTTCCATCTTTTCATCTAATCTAATGACAAAAAAAAAAAACCTTGCTCTATAACATCACATTTAAAACATTAAGTGGTTGTGAAAAAAAAAAAACTTTGCAGAGTCCAAAAGCAGCCATGTAACTGCGGCCCTGACTGTACGCGCACGCATCCAACCATGGAGCGGTCCTCTGGTGTTCAACAGCCACCACGTGGTTTCTAACGTCTCCACAACATCCACGGTTACTAAAGAGAAGAGGCGACACGAGACAGATGAGGAGACGTCTTACCAGATTATCCAACTCCGGGTTGGACGAGAATAGAGGCTTTTCTGCACGAATCTGCAAACACAGATAAACGGTTTGAGGGAAACATATGGATGTGAACCAGTCTCGTGTAAGATTCATCTGGTCGCTCCGGCTTCGCACAGTTGAACGCTTCTGACTTAATCTAGTTTTATTTCATTTATTTTATATCTATATATATATATATATATATATATATATATATATATATATATATATATATATATATATATATATATATATATATATATATATGCAAAAGTCAGAGCAAATGCACGTTGGACCTGCAGCCATATGAATCTTAACCAGTCCCAACATGAGCAGCAACAAAAGTCAAACTTCTTTTATTGTTGTGTTTTTTTTCTTTTCTTTTTTTTTCTTTTTTTTCTTTTTCTGACCTGCTTTGCAAACACCGCTATGTCTTCATTGAAAGACTCCGACGAGCAGACGTCTCCTCCCGCCACCCCGGGCTCTCTGGGGGTGCAGGTCGCTAATTCACATTTCTCAAAAATCAGTGCAAGCAAGGGGAACAGGGGGTGCCTGAGAACACACACACACAGAGAGACACACACGCACACACACAATAGCAAATGTCAGCAGAGAGAACAGCGCTGGGGTCAACGCTACTCCGGGCTGTAAGACGTAGCCAGCCTTGCAGCGACCCCACCAACACCACCCTCCGCTGCTGCGGCCCGGTGCGCCTTTTTACCCCCCCCCCCCTTCATTTAGCGCAAACTCGGGTGATGCGCTGCAAACAGCGAGCGAACTCCTTTGATTAAATCTGCTCTGCCTCGGATAACAGAAAAACTTTAGTCTGTCAGTTTCCAGCACAAGGTCCGTTTGGACCGAAGCGTGTGTGGCTGAGCGTCCACTGCGCAATACGTGTGTGTGGGATTATTGTTCATACAAATATATACATTTTTTTTAAAACAAAGAAAAATGAACAAAGATAAATAAAACATCTTCTATCCACAGATTGAATTAAATCGTTCATCAGTGACTTTATAACGTCGTGTTGAGATAAGATAGAATTTTTAAAACTACATATTTAAAAACGGCCTATTTTAAAGAGGCTGTGTTAAAGCAAGCATAATATTATTCTTATTATAAAAGTTAATAATAAAAGTTATTAACTCAAAAGACCTATAAACTTGTCGTTATATATACAGCAGCGACACGTTTATAGTTTGTCATAAAACATTTTCTGTGGAGACGCTTTCATTTTATTTCT
>JAVLVB010000624.1:1773420-1801030 GCA_032876305.1 Orestias chungarensis | reverse complement strand
ATATATATATATATATATATATATATATATATATATATATATATATATATATATATATATATATATATATATATATATATATATATATATATTATGTATTAGTATGACTTGAAAAACATACCAAGGCTTACTTATCAGAAAAAACACTTGAAATGAACAACTATGTGAAAAAACAACTGTCTGTAGTATTTGAATACACATTTTAATGATAGATGCCGAAAAATCTGTGATATTTAAATCTATTGAGATTCACAGTTTTTTGAGAAGAAAGGTGATATTAACTGAGGTGAAAAAAAAAACTAATTTAATTAACTGAATAATTGAACTAATATGTTTGTTTCCAATACTACAAACAATGATCAAATCTTTGTTTAGTTGTATGTGACACTAATGATGAAGAAGGAAAAAAAACTAAACGCTGTTTTGCTTTTGAGCAGCTGTTACATAGGTGGTTCCATCATGAGAACAGGTGGATTGATGACAAATACCTGCAAACCACTTAACCTGAGCCCCTCGGATGTGACGGTTATGCTCGGATTGCTGGATTACACCTGCCAATAGGTATGTAACAAGCAGCTGATTTCCTTTATGGTAGGAACTGTGTGAAAGGGCATGCATTGACAGAGCTTTAAACATATATACGTTGTGTCACAGCAGGCTCCTGCAGTAATAGCTGAACGCTGCCAGTCAATTTTCACGTTGTACCACCGACCACCAGGTCAGCAGCTCCACTTTTACTCCGAGAGGCTTCTGTGACAGAATTAAGCATGCGAGTAGAGGGGGAAACTCTCCCACACCCCCTTCCCTCTGTGTCTCTCTCCAAACCCATCCAGCAGCATTTCTCACTAGCACTTTTATTTCAGGTGTGCTAATGGTGTCACAGACACTTTTGCAGTGAGCAAAGGAGACAGATGGAGTTCTAAAAAAAAATAATAATAAAAAGAAGAAGCTGAAAAGGGGAATATCATCATCATCATCATCATCACATTAGAAGCCTCCTCTATCCGAGCCTGGGCGTGGAGAGGGTAAGGGGTGATACTTTCTGGGCAATGACACTGCTCGGGGTGGAGGTGATCCAGGCTGGACGAGAGGGGGGCTTCTTACACCTCCCAGGGAGACTGTGAATTGATCACCACCTTAGACGGAGAGGAAAGTGAGAAAAAAATGAGAGCAGCAAAGCAGAGGGATGAAGAATGAGTACGATGAGGAGAGGGCGAGTGACGAGGGCTGGGTGTCAGGAGCTAAGCTATAAAACCAGGATAGGAGAAAAAAACACAAGAGCACTGGGAGGGAAAGGCTGCAGATGAGGTGTGAAGACTTATCTTCTCCTAGATGGGTGTGAGTTTGGGCTAGAGTGGAGGGTGGCCTGGGAGGATAGCATAGCCTAGTGGTAATAAAGCAGCCAACCCCAGAGAAACAGCCAACATCAGCTACAAGGGCCAATATAAAGAGTCTGCTCTAGAATTATCTCCCGGTGTTTTAGATCAATATTTTAATAAAAATAAAAAAAAGGTCCTGCAAAACTATTCATACCCACAAAAATTTTTCACATGCTTTCTTGATACAACTATATTTAGTAATTTATCCACTGAAATTTAAAGCTATAGAGCAGGCAGAAAGAAATGGCCATGTTTTTCAGAGGTTCACTTTGCATTAGAGCCAAAAAAAAAAACTACTTGACCCTTATATGGATCAATTTGAGTTTATACTATACATAATTTATTTGTTATTATTGTGGAATAAAGAGTATATAATTGGACCTCCGCTCTGTCCTGGTTCAGTCAATTATCTGTGGATTTTAATGTACAATATGACTCAAATTTATTCACTCCACATTTGCATTTTTACAGGTTTATTTGTCAGCATATTTACATTTTTTAAAAGGATATTTAGCACAGCGTCACTTAAATCGCCTGAGCAACATGTTGGTTTTCAAGACATTGGCTGTACCCACAAGAGCACAGATGAGAGAGTATAAGCTACTGCACAACCAATGTGGTTGTGCAGTAGTTTTAGATTTAAATAGTCTACTGACGTAGCCAATCAAGATATTCTGGGTAAGAAAAGGCTCCATGAAGAGTTTGGTTTTTGAAAGTTTCTTAAAGATTTTGATTCAGAACCCTTTCTGGTAGCGTCTGGGAAGTCATTCTACACAATTGACGATGTATTCATATACGTATAGGGTCCAGAAACCTTCATGTGAAAAAACAAAACAAAAAGGACACCAAACCTCAAATGGCAGCAAGCTGTTTTCTTCAAAATGAACGCCAGGAAGGACAGAACAGGGGAACAGATGGTGGTTCCTTCCTTCAGGTATACGGTTGCATTGCTGAAAATCAATGAATGCTTCCTCTCTGATTTCAATCTTAATGCCAACAGCGACTGAGAGCCCAGCAACAAAACAGGGACAAACATCCTTCTAGAACTCTTCAACTGATTTACAAAAACCCGTTGTCATCTTTTTAACGTGAACATTTGTAAAATTTGTGGAGCCTTTTAGGTTCTGGTTTAAATAATCTCACCTAAAATGTTATATCAAGGTTTTATGTGAAGCTTATCGGTAAAAAGGCCAAACACCGAATTGTTTTTATTTATTTTTTTATATTGACTACGGTTGAAATAAGTCAGTAGAATAATCAAACCAAGAGTAACTTTTAGTTTTATCAGGTCAGAAATGTGGTCTGGAGTTCATAAGAGGGGCACTCATCCATCCTTGCAGAAGCGAATCCGATTACCAAACACACTGATTGACTGCAGCGGTTACTGCCCTCTCTTCTAAACAAAGTTATCTCTGTTGAAGTTCACAAAGAGGTCAGCGATCACATCATCCCATCCGAGCCCCCTCTCTAATACTGTACGCTCTTTGGGAACCCTTGTAAAAGAAGCTTTCAACGGAGAATTTTCCGTCATAACAACAAATGTCAGAGACGCGGAGAGAGAGGCAGGAGCCAGCTCCGGTGGTAAGTAGACGAATCCACCAAGGTTTTTCAGAGAATGATGCACAAAGTTGTTTTATGTGAAAAGTTTCCCACACAAGCTGTCAAAGATTCAAGGTGGCTGGGATTTCATGGGAGTCCAATCAAAATTGGCTTTTTGCTAATTATCACAGGTGTCATAACCATCAGGAGACTACAACAGAGGACTTGGCAGGCACCCATGTTCGTTACTTCTATCTTTATACCTTTTGTTCTGGCTCCCTTTTCTTTTCCTGCAGTTGTTTATGACACGTTACACCACACCTGCCTCCGATAATTATTCATCTTCCTCCTGGTGTGTGAATCTTGAGTCTCTTAAAGCAGACAGAACCTGATAGATGTGAATATTTTTAATTGAAGCAGTCACATAAAGCATTGGCACTGGGGGTGGACATTAATATATATTTTTTATCTACAAGATAGATCGTTTAAAATAATGTGGTTATTTCATTACTTTGTTTCCTTTATAAGACCGAAGTTGTTCTCAGAAATATGGTAGTTTCATATGACATGCAGTAAGAAAAAACTTTCATTTTTTACAGGCTGTTAATGATGGCCTAATTATCAAATAATTAATTTCAGCTAATTGATCTGAGTTATTATATTTTATAATAGGTTTAAGCTAATCAGTGATGTGCTTAAATAAAAAAAAGTAATTTAATGAATTATGATTACTTTTAACATGAATTTTTGCAATCGTTAAAACATTGTCTGTTTTTCAACTTTATTAGAAGTCTTGCTCTGCTTTCGGTTGAACTCATCATTTATCTTCAGACTCTCACAGCGTTTAATTATCTAAAATCTAACAGGATATTTTTTTTTATCATAAGAAGGCATCAATCATGAAATCAAACCATCGGAGCTTCTCATCAGAAATATTTATAAAAAGAAATTTTTTAATCCGTAATTATATTTCGATGATTGGTTCTGAACAAACCAAGCTGACCAAAAAAAAAAAAAAACCTCTTTGAAAGTTTCTGTGTTTCAACATAGGGGAGAGGACAGTACAGTAACTTCTCAAGTGGTTGGTGGTAAAAACTCATATTTTCCATCCAAAGCAGTGACAGAGTTGATCAGTTTGGTTTGACTTGTCAGCAGTGATGTTGACCCAGGCCTGATTTTTCACCATAGAAGACTCAATAACTTTGACTTCAATGGACATTTGTGTTTCTGTTTCTTCCTTATCGACACTACTCAATATTTAAAGATTGTACATTGGTACACAAGTATGAAAAAGCATAAGCGACATTATTAAGGCATAAAATTGTTGATTAATTGGATTAAAACAAGTAATAAAGTTAGCTTATAAAGAGTGTCTCCTACAGTCACAGAGCTTTGAAAATGCAGGCTATAAAAACAAAGCAAATACTTAGATGTAACCTTATTATGCAAAATTGCTTGAAAGTACATTATACCTATACTTTTGTAGCCATGGACTGACATACCTCATCTCCCTTGTAGGAGGAACAAGTAGCAGATTCTAAAACCTGGGATTAAAGGTGAGCACAAGTACTCCAAAACAAATCCTACAGTTTACTTTGTCACTCAAGTAATATGAGTTGATTTGCTGGATTTAGTGAGATGTCTGACTGCTGCATTCAGAGGTTTCTTGATTGAAAGAAACAGAAAGGAACAAATCAAGATGAAATCAAGAGCAAAGCATCATAATTCCAAGATTGTGTACACTAAATATGTCTGCTGAAGAAATTTAAACAACTGCTTGGTTGATTTTAAAATACAATTCAGTAGGAACAATTATTTAACTCTAACTGTTTCGTTGGCATTTACAATAAGAAAGCTGCATCAGAACTAGTTACTAATCCTTTTTAAATGATTGAAAACAGGGGCAGTCTATCCAACAATAGATACACAAGTGGATCCTCTGTTATGATGCTGCGGGACATATCAGGTGGTACCTACTAACAGAATGTCAAAAAAAACAATAACAGCGGCCCCAGGATCGGACCTTGTGGAATGCCACAGGCAGGGAGTCTGAGTTTGCTTAGAACTTGTCAGACTTGACAAATGTGATCAAAAAATGTTATATTTAGACATAAGGGGTTCTGAAAAGCAACTCTTTTTCTCATTAGTTACTCAAAAACATGACGACTTTGTTTATGCTCATTAATCAGTTTGCTACAGCAAGAGTGATTGAATTCAAATATTAAGACTTTGCTCGATGAATGAATTTGTTAAATTCACAACTTAAGACGTAAAGAAAAAAAGCCTTATGTGGTTAGTTTAATTTTGAGGGGGAAAAAAATGAAACAGCTTTAATGCCATAATTATATTAACAGCATTATACATAAGAGCAAATTTCTGTGAGTTTCACAGTCAGGATTGCTTACAGACAGATATACATAAGTTTCAAAAAGTACAATCTCCAAGGTTCATGTTCATATCACCAATTCAGAGTTAGTTTGGAACTAATTTTAACATAATTTTAACCTGTGGCCAATTGTTCCTCGTCCAGTCTGCGGAAAAGTAAACCAACTGCTGATTTAGGAGCACTGGAGGTTAATCTGATCCTCCCTGGGGAGTCAACATCACAGAGCTGCACATAAACATTTTAGAGATTGACCTTTCACCCATCGGGTACCACTAAAAAGCTAGGTGGGGGCATTTCTGCGAGACCATCATGGATCGTATACAGTCTGCCCGAGACATTTAGACCGGTAAATTAAATGTATTTATTAAATGTATTCTAATTACAGAGTTTAGTGTTTCCCTGAGCACATTAAAATCTTTATATCTAACATTAAGTTTATGTGAAGTATACACTAACACGGGAGCATACATTCTGTCTGAGAGCCAGTCTCCAACTGACAACATCAGAGCAACCAGATCTGTCTAACTAAAGGCCCCTTGCCTGCATTTACTGCTCTGTTAAAACGCCTTTTTGTTGTTCTACCGATTCACTACGTATAATTGTGCAAAGGCTGCATATGGTCTTCATCTTGTGGCCCGTTCTAGATAAAAGCCAGCAGACTACGGATGGACGTTGCAGCAGAGAAAGTGTGTTCGACTGTTACATGCATATGCATGTAAGCATTTTGGTGCAAATTGGACCCGGCACAACTGAGGGGTTGCAAGAAAAACTGCATGATGTCACCGTTTTTTGTTTTTTTTGCAAATGCAGCTGATATGGCTTTGCTGAGGACGTCTTAAAAAATAGAAGATCTGGGCTGGAATCAAAGGAGATTATTAACACATCACGACAAATCACACATTCACTTTTGCTCTCCCTTTTTATAACTTTTCCAAGAATATTTGGGACACTTTTACTGCACAGTGATGTGAGAAAAAAAAGCAATGGAGGAGTAATTACACTGGGAAAATTAACCACCCTTGTGTTATTTTTAAAGGATAGTAGGTCACTTTCATCCAGATAAAACTGTACTTCCCTGCCTTCACTGATCAAATAGGATTTTAATGTTGACAGCAGCTTGAAATGCATTTATGTCAAGTGGTAAAAATACCAAAATGCCACAAGCCTGAATTTTATTTTATATATATATATATATATATATATATATATATATATATATATATATATATATATATATATATATATATATATATATATATATATATATATATATTGAGTAAAAGTCTTTATTTAAAGTTGCACTTCCCTCTAACAAGATTACCTACCCAGTTACCACATGTTGTCACATTAAAACCACGTGGTATAATGTATATATTGGCTAATGTATAAGATCAATATGCGTAACTGTGGCATGAATAAAATATAACAACCTTAGCCCTTTTACTATAATATCCCTTTCTAAAATTCAATGTAACAGGTTTGCTTTAGAAGTCCTTTAATTGTTAAAATGATTAAAGCTGTGTATTTTTGTTTTTATTAATCCAGCTGTTCGGTCAAGACTTTAGAGGTTTAACAGGGCCATCTAATGTTCCGTTCATCATCCAAAAGATGTTGAGTACAGCATATCTGCAAATAATTGGGAAGACACGAATGTCAACATAAGCTGAACGACAGAGTTAGGACGGCATTCTGTTCCTTAGGTTTCATTAATGGTAAATGTAAATGCAGAGCAAAAATTAAAACTGAGAATTCCCTCCAATTGAGCTGGATAGCAACAAGACTTCCAATCCAAAGGTCATGGGTTTGAATCCAGCCCAGGGCAAAATACACCACAGCATCCAGTGTGATCCTTAGGCAAGACCCTTTGCGCTACTACCTACCTGGCGCCTGCAAAATGGCTGCCCCGGTGTAATGTACGCCAAAAACCATATCCGACGGGATCAATAAAGTATTATTATTTTTCTTAACAAGAGAGGACAGACAGACAGACAGAGATACATATATATACACATCCATTTTCAAAACTAGTTTAAGATGTCAAAGCAATATAACCAGACCTTAGATTACATCCATGTTGTCACAATAATCATCTGATAATGGCAGCTTTGGTTAGAAAGTGTGCGTTTTCCTCTACTCAGTCATGTCAGTTCATCTGAGTAGAGCCCAGCTGTGGCTAAGTAACCAATCCTCAGCCTCCAAACTCCCTGCAACATACGTGTCTTCCCAAACAAATCTCAACATCCGCCCTACCCGCCTTTACTTTGAGCTTCATCATCATTCCTCTCTCATTGCTTTTCCCCTCTCAAAGGCATCGCTACACACTCAGCTCCAAATTAAAATACCAAAACTTATTGAGCAATGCCTCTCTAATGATTTCATCTGCCAATGGGTGTATCTTTGCACACATAAACACCCAAGCAATGTCTCCGCTGTAACCAAAAGGAGGCTTTCTCCTCTTATGTAAACTAGCAGAAAATCTTCTAAATCCCTCTCTTTTACTGTTGTCTTGTTGCCATTCAGCTGGCACTCCTAAAACAACATCTGAAGCTAGAGCAATTACAACCCGATCAAAGCCATGGCGCATCAGAGCATTTAGCACAGATGCTAATGAGCCTGGAGACAAAAGCAAAGAACAAACCCTGGCCTTACAGAAAAGTAACAGTGTATGCTTTTTAAATATGTGATATTCCAAAACCAGAGTAAAAATCTAAGTATCAAAGTACTTGTAAAGCTGCCAGCCTCTGCTCTTAAAGTTTCTCCAATCAAAGTGGAGCATTTGGTGCAGAACAGACTCTGTGGAACAGTTGCAATTAATAGAAAAACAGCGTTAAACCAAATTCGTTTGATCATTCAATATTGTCAAGAATCTAAGGACGGTTCTGTTTTTTTAATTGGCATTCCCTGGGAATCGAATTTTAAGATGAGAAACCAACTCACAGTAATGACCACTTTATTTAAGACAACTATTATAGCGTTTAACTTCCTTCCGCCTTCGGAACTGCATTATTTCTCCATGGTAGAGACTCAGAGAATCAACAACATATAAAGAAAGGATTCCTCAAATATTTTGGTGTACTTTTTTAATTGTATTTTTATACAGTTAATGCATTTTTGATGGTTGGAAATAGGCACAGATACCTGGGTGACCTTAGATAGAAAACTGTGTATAGACGGATTTTCTCATTTAAGTGATCATATGTTAATTGTAGCCATGAGTTTCCTTTTCTTAGTTGAGGTGTCGTTAGAAATGTTACTCAGTATGTTTACTGATGATATTTTAAACAGCCTGTTTGTGACATATCCCACAACAGAGCCACTGATGCTTTTTAATAATTCCTGAAGTAAACAGTCAATTCTCCTCTGACATGAACAAGGTATTTTTGTTTAAATAGCTGGTGCTCATGGCCAATTTTTCCTCAAAGTCGCTAAGTTGGAAACACTGACTTTATGTCATGTCATAACAGGTCATAACCTCGCGGTCCACTTGGGATCAATCCGCGGTCTACCAGTAGATCGCGATGACTGGTTGGGCACTCTTGATCTAAGGTAAACCCTGCTCTAGTGGTTTCAGTGACCAAAGGAAAATAGAAGAAAGCACTAGAAATTCCCAAAGACAATGAGTGTGTAGGAAACAATGAGAGGAAAGGTCATCAAGACACAAGGAAAGGGAAAGAAGAAGTGAATGAGGCAGAAGAAAGGCAAGAAGGAGAGAAAGAGGGAGCAATGGAAGGTTGCTGCTAATTCTTCCATATCTAAGCCTCTTTGCAGAAACTCCCTTTGTCTTCCAAGTCCCAGTCATTAGAGCCTAATCCTATCAACCAAGGGCTAATCTGAGGGCAGAGGGTTCAGCCCACTCTTCACCACAGGCCATCACACACATACTACACACACACGCAAACATGTTATCGCAGGTTTAAACAAACACACACAGGTGTAAACCTACACTAAAACCAAAGGTGTAAAGATGACAGGCACAACATTCTGTCATCCAAACGCATAACAGATAAAAATTTGCAACAAAAATAATTTGTCAGAATATAAAGAGGTGATTATTACCTCAAAAAAGTACACTTCAAGTCCAAACTTTAAAAGCTGTGTCAATGTCTCAGAAGTACAGCAGAGTGTTTTCCATCCACGGACGTTGGGGTTGGGTGTGTGTGCAGATGCATAGATGGGCGGCATCAGTTTCCCACACATTCCAACGGCACCTCTCCTGCTGCCATCATCATTCTCCTCTTTATTTTTCAGCCCTGACTATGTCCAGGATTAGTTATTGATTAGCAAAGATATAAATTATTCTAAAGTGAAAGCCCAACAACACGCTCATTAAAGATCGACCATTCGCCAGCTCCGATGTATCACTCCATTTCCTCTGCACTGCACCCTTGCCACCAGCTGGAAGAAATGCTTAAATAATAAGATGGAAAGGGGGGGGGGGTATTAGTTTGGCACACTCTGTTTGACCCCTTATATGTTTTTTTGTTCATATTAGTTTCATTTTCTGAGGAAGGGGTGCCATTTACAGCTTTAACTGGTGAAATCAGATGGAGCATGAAGGTTTGTGTCGATTTGGGTCAAGAGGTTAGGGTTGTTTCAATGAATTATTTTTTTACTTTTATTATTATTTAGTTACTTGCCAAGTTTTTCTGTTGATGAATCAAAGACTGCCCTTCTTATCTCTTTTCTATCTAGAGAGATACCTTTAAATGAAGCTGAGAACACGGTTCATTTTGACATGCCATACTGAATCAAACAGCTTCATCCGTGTTTCAATTCCTTGGTTTCGTTTATTGGTTTTTTCTAATAAGGACAAATACAAATCATTAACAAATACTTAACAATATAAAATTCATAGCTTAAGCTAATTCGAAATGCCCGCTCCTATGAGTAACTGTCAGTGTGAGTCTTTTTCAGCCACTTCCCCAGGTTACCAGAGGGGGCCACCAGTTCTCTGATGCTGGAGCTTCCTCCACAGGTGCGCCTGGTTATCTCTGACGAGCTGGGCCAGTATAAGAGCAGTGGTGGACCAGCTACTCGACGCCTGAGTATTATCAACAATTGTTAATCAGTCCTCAGTGCCCCCTTAGTGATTTTGTATCCTTCTCGTAGTCTGTAGTGTTTTGCTTCCTGTAGTCTCTTGTATTTTTGAATGCTTCATAGCCTTTTGTATTTTGCCATTCCCGTAACAACCTTTGTGTTTTCCGCCTCAGGTTATCCCTTTTTCATCATCGCATAGAATCAGCAAGTTCCTCTATGGCTACCCTCATCATCTGGTTCACACTCCTCATTGGCTAAGCTCGGTCTGTCCGCTCCAGCATCCATCATCTACTGCTCTGACCTCCTCTGGATTTAACCTCATCATCCCCACTGGAAAATACCCGGTGACTCCTCCCTGGCGATTCCAACTCACCATCTAAGTAAGATCGTTCCTTCATTCATTTTCTCGCACACAACAGTGTACTCACCTCACCTGTCCTCACCCTCAGAAGCTCCCGGTTTCCCACGTCGTAGACGCCCTCTGTTCCCTGCCGTTTCCTGTTGCCCAGCTGTTTTCCCGTTTCTCGCCATTCCGTTTCTTGTTGCCCGTTGCCGATCAGTCTGGATCTCCTTTCCCCATAAATCACCTAAAAATAAATCACTGTAAATATCTCCTGAGAGTTCTTTGTTTATGTGGGTCCGATTCTTAAACCGTAACATGACAGTAACGAGGTCAAAGACCCAAAAACATTGTTTACATTGTAGACAAAATAAAAAAGCACAAAGGAAATATTTTATGCTGAAAGTAAATCCCCCCATAAACGTCAATTTTATAAGGTAACATCTAATTCCTTGCCAGACCGTGTTTCCCTGTCTTCAGTGGAGAAACTCTTTGGTGAAGTGGTTAAGAATGATGTAAGTCCAAATATTGCCATAGTGCCTATACTTAGACACCCTCTCTGAGTCAATTTAAGAGATGCTAATGCTCCAGAACAAAAAAGGGAATAGACCAGGATTAAAATATATTACCGGAAACTTCAAAAAATCACGTTTTCTCGAGTTGAGCTCAATGTATTCTATTCAATATCTTAAATATCCAATAAAGTTACCTTAGCTTAATGTTGAGGTTTGTTACTTACCTTTTCACTAAATCATTGTATGTTCCAATATCTTTGCGTATTGTTGTTCGACTTCAAGATATAATCCCTGGTACAGTTACTTATTTAGTATGAGTACATAGATTTTTGATTGTACAGTATGAACTTCAACTTTCTTAATTGGTTCAAATAAAGGTATTTGTGGAGGGGGGGGGGGTTTCAACATTTTTTGACAAATAGCAAAAAAACAATAAATGCAGCATGTACAGAATATTGAGACAGTCATCAGAGAATATCTCTGTAATTTTAAGACCTGTTGCTGCTTTTTTTTCTCAATTGGAAAATCTTTGACACACATGACAAAAAACATTTAAGGCTTGTAGCAGAGGTACGAATTTTAAGGCCTATAAAAGATTTTTACATTACTTCTTTCTTTTGAAATAAGTTATGTAAGAATTACAGGCATGTGGGCAACAGATGTAAAAATGCTTTGCCCACGAGGATGCCTGGATGTTTTAAGATTTGCAACATAAGGAGAACAAAACGTGAGAATATTTTGAGACTTTTAGGGCATTTTGGTGTTGGGTTAGTCGTATTTTTTTAAATTAAATATTGGATTTTTATCTTTTCTCTCTGAAACTCTTTGGTTCAAACTCCAGAAAATAACAAGGCTTATAGCAAATATAAAGTCCTTTATCCTTGAATAATTCGTTAATTTCGAACATTTGGATTTTGCCAACATTTTTGAATTTCGCTGTCATGCTTTTAAATAACCTTAATGCGTCTTTAAGGCTTGAGTGCTACAGACAGTAAGTTTGCACTGGACGCTTTGAAGAAAATGGTGCCATTAAATGGTCAGGGCTGCTGAGTGGAGGGGCGTGTGACTTGACTTGCTGGGTCATCATATTAGCTCAAAGTTTATTCTGAATCGATCTCCTTTGCTTACACATTCAAACCCAAGTACCTTAGTAAGTTTGGAAATGAAATGGCAATTACACATAACCTGAGCCTCTCTAAAAAACAAGCACAACATCAAAATGTAATCATGAATTCGTTTGGATTATGGGTGGATGCATCTTGTGAAATTTTGTTTTCTTAAATGTTGGCCATCCAGAGAGACAAAAACTGACTAATTCGCAATGCAGTTTGTGGTTTAGCTCTTTTGGGATGGATAAAAAGAGACAAATGTGTGAAACAAATATTAAAACTTTGGCATTTGCTCCTTTTAAGAAAACCCAAGGACATGTTTGTCCCACAAGAGACATAAAAATAATGTTACCCATGACATGCATCATTTGGATTTACTCATAAATTCCCAAAGTCACTGACTTGTAGAGGTAATGTTTACTTGCCCCTGTAGCTTTGATGTCTTTCTCCAAGTTTAAGTATCCAAGTCATGGATTGGAATCATAAAAAGCTGCTTTGGATCGTTGGGAACTTTTAAGGAATTCCTCCGCAAGGCAGTAAAATGTGTAAAGAAATGCAGCTTCTATCTGTTGTCTTCCTCCTATTTGGGAACAGGTCCAGGGGGGAAAACCAGACCTTCCTTATTTTTTTTCAGCATCATTCCTCAGCTTCATCTGGCGGATCCCGAGGTGTTCCCATAACAGACCAGCCCAGTAAACACCATCATAGAAAAATGCAACCATATGGCATCT
This sequence comes from Orestias chungarensis, assembly GCA_032876305.1. Classification (NCBI taxonomy): domain Eukaryota; kingdom Metazoa; phylum Chordata; class Actinopteri; order Cyprinodontiformes; family Cyprinodontidae; genus Orestias; species Orestias chungarensis. The sequence goes on along the minus strand of JAVLVB010000624.1, from coordinate 1,787,994 downwards.
TGATCAGAGTTATAAAACATCTTACCATAACTGAACTCTCCTGCTGAGGAGGCAAAGCAGCTTTACTCCAAGCTGGATTACTGAGGTATTCATCGTATGTGTAAGGATGGGCATAGCCAACATAAGGAGTAAGGTCATGGGGTAACAATGTCTTATCTTAAAAGATTTTTAAAATTTCTAACATTTAATTTGATAAGATTTATTCAGTGCAAAGAAAATAATGATGAATAACATTCTCCACACTTATTAGCACTGATACTGTCCAATGGACAAACTTTTCTTTCCATTAGACACTTTGACTTACACGAATTGGTTAATTATGGTGTTCTTCAGTACTATATGTTATGTAGGAAGTAATATAAGTATTTAAATCAGGTGTGCTGGACCGAAGACATATCTAAAACAGGAAGAACAGTAGGCAGTGAAGACCAGGCGCAAGAACTGCTGCTCTAGATCATCCACACTGACTCTTTTTTTAATTGCTAAATCCATATTTATTTCTGTGGATTTAGGTTGGAAAATAGTTTTTTTTCTAGGAAATGCTACGAAATTATCAGAGTATTATCAGTGACACCCCTTTAGTCCCACAATCCCGGACGTATAATCCTTTATGTCATCTGATTGCTTGTAAGATTTGAAAAGTACAAAGGGATCCGGGGTGCCAGATTTGTGTTTGTACGTTAATGTTTCGAAAGGAGCTCCTGCCTGTACCACTAATAATTTCTTTGCTTCAACATGTCAGAGGCTTGAAACCAAAACAGGCAGCATGACCAGATTTCTGATGTCATCTGATTCATTAATAATTATAGGACCCCTTGAGGACCACAACTTTGTGAAATATTTTCTAAACTTCTGAAACTTCCTTTACAACAGAGAGTGGGATTCCACAGACACAGATGTACAAGCCTTATTGTTTAGGGATTGAGAACATGTACAGCTTAACCTCGAACAACTTGCTGCTGTAAACGATGCTTGTTGCAACACACTGTGTTTTTCTCCCATTCTGGAGTTTCATTGTGTCTTGTGTGGGGATATAATGCGACAGACATGACATTTCTCCCCCATCCCAATTCAAGGGCCATCCAAGCACTTCGTGAACCATTTCCTTCCTTCTCGATGTGACATGGTTTGATCACAGTTTGTTTTGTTGTCACTTGGGGCAGAGCTCTGAGGAGACGGAGATGGGGGGCCTGTAGAAATGGGGGATTTTATCCATTGAGGTGTCAGGGAGTTTAGCAAAGTGTAAAGTGCTTAAAGCATCAGGGCAACACAATCCCCTGCTGGTCACAGTATAAATCACCATATATTCTTATTGGTCTAAGCCCTTGTTATGAGTAAATACATCCACAGGCAATGGAGGCTGGCAAGGTTCATAGGAGATTCATCCAGCAATAACAGAGGAAAAGTTGCTGTGTGTGTCTGCATGAGTGTCTGTGTTTGGAAAGCACACACTGCTTAGGGAGGCTAAGGAGAGGATAAGGAGATCAGCAGAGGGGGGAATATCATGCTTCTTAAGCATGTATACATTTTCTAAATTTTACTTTTTCACCCAAAACCTAAATAAATCCACGCTCATCCGAGCATGATGGACTCGACCCTCTCTCAGTTTCCTTGAACTCATCAAATCTTATTTACAGACTATGGCATTTTCACAACACCCTCAGCCAGACTCATTTAAAAGAAAACCAAACAAATACATCACTGTTTATAATTCTTAATCAACAATATGTTTTTCCAAATTTCATGTCCACTGTGCTGCAAAAACTCACCATATTTTAAACTTACCCACACACACAATCCAGCCTTATTTTCCATCTCTGGAGCAAATTATTTGTTACTTTGACGTCCTTGTATATAATGGATAATTTAGGGAGAGGGAGTGGAGGAAGGGACAGAGGGCTAGAAGGAAAAAACAGTTTCATATTTCTGTATACCTCAAACTTTTGGCAAGCAAAAGAAAAGGGAACTTGGCCCTAATTCCATCTCACGCTGGAGTTTGTGCATTCTAAGTTCTCGGGGGCTGCTCTGGCAAAGGGCCTGAGCCCGTAAATTGGATATTAGGGGGCGATATAAAGGAGCCTGTGTGTGCTCCCATCCTAGGGAATTATTACCTCCAATATCCATGAGCATACGTCTCGGGCTTCCGAAGTCAGACCAGATAGATCCTCATCTCATGAAGGGGGCCCAGAGTATATCCATCGCTCCTTAACTTTTATGAAGCCTCAAAGCTCTACAATGGGATTTGCCAGGGTGTCTTTTCCCTTTATCCGAGCAAGGGGGGATGTGACAATGCAGATATAGCTGCATTTCGTTGTGCTCTGATGCTCCAATGTCCTATTTGAATACCAGCATTCCAAATTGTTAAGTGGCATTCTTTTTCTTCCTCTGTGAAGCCAGCCCCACAACAACATTTCTCCTTAGCTTTTTAAGAAATACTTCTTTGCCTCACTTTATCTGCTTTACTTCCTGCTTCTCATCTAGCCCCTTTTGCTCTTTGTTGGATTGTTTGGATCTATTTTTAACATTAAGTCCACACCTTTGATTCCTTTGACTTTCATTAGTGGGGTTCTTCTTTACAAATTGCTGCATGATAACCGCCTCCCCTTGATCTCCCGATTTTTTTCCAACTTGCCCCTGTGCTACCACCTCCTCCACCAGTTCATCCCCTGGGTAAACCTAAGAAGGGGCAACACCATCAGACTGTGTGAAATTAAATACATTACAGCACTCAGGATTAAAGTGTTTCATAGGCGGTTATTTATCAAAATCAAACTATAGGTTATTTAAGCCTAACATTTCATGTGGAGACCAAGGCCAGAAGAGTAGAAGTGGAGCACTTGTAGGCCCCAGAGGGAAAAGACATGCGGAAAGGTGTTTGTAAAGGGGATAGTGTTTTACATTTTCATCCTGTTGCCAGTCTGGGGATGGAAAGGGAAAACAGAAAAAAAAAATAGTTGGACAAAAAAAAAACTTTCTGTAGTAACTGGAAATATCAGCTCGCAAGAACACAAGGCTCTCATTTGTTCTATTTCTCAAGCATTGCATACTGTACATGAGAGCAGCATAATCCAGGAATTATGAAAAGTCTCCTCAAACGCGTCTGTGTTCAATTACTGCAAATACAGTGATTTTATAAGTTATAAATGTTAATCTACCTTTGCCCAGTTAATGAGGATTAGCTTACATTATCAATCACATCATCACAATCTGGGCCACACATGGCTGGACCACTTTTAGATTTGGATGTGGGCAAAGTTTCTCTCTACTAAGCTTCTGAAATGTCTGTTATTTTACTTCAAATTGAAAGAAAACCATATAAGCATGAGATGCATACCTACTGTTTTACTTTGACACAGCACTTTAAAGTCACTCAGTGGAGATCATGTTTTTTTAATCAGATTTTACTTCTCAGATTCATAGTTAAGAACATTATTTATATTAAGTAATGTTTAATCACAGACAACCCTGTTACTTATCCATCAGCACAGATGGGCTATGAGATAAAGTCAGAAACTCAGAGTAATAAAGAATAAAAGCCTGATAGTGGAACTTAAAATTTTCTTGAAAAAAAGAGCTGAAATACTCAGTGTCTTCCCTTATTTCTTATGATGTCATAACAATCTGATTCGATTCAAGTAATTTTGTTTGATGCAAAAAATACTGTTATCATTAAACCTATTGTATTGCTTCTTCAAGCAATTTATCTAACCGAAATAAAACCTGAAGTATTTATTTGAATCCAAACCTTTGTTTTATTTTACAAATGTATTTAACTTCCTAAATATTTGTACTCGGCAAGAAAACATGTAATTCAGTAAAACAGTTGCATGTAGAACTGCATAGGTCTGGAAATGGCAGCATTAAAATCACCATGAGTGTTTAAATTGGAAATGTGGCACTTTTCTGGTCATTGTGCACCTTCAAAATGGTTTACAATAGAGTCACACTCACCCAATTGCATCACAAATTTAGGTGACCATGCATGCAGAAATTGGTAAGCAACTTGTGGTTAAGTATTGTACCAAGAGACACATTGTAAGACAACTATTCCTTCCATTCATCTACATTCACCTAAGTTGTGTAAGTAAGAGGGAGGTTGTTGAATAACCCATATTTATCATCCCAAGATGCCATCTCCATCAATCACTGTGACAGAAATGCATCACAATTTTCAGCCTCAGATGAATATTCTGAAAAAAGTATTTATATGCTTTACTTTATATGCAATAACTATGGAAGGTCCTCTAATTAGGTAATTAAATATAATTTGATAGATGAAGGCATGAAAACTACTGACAATTTTCTGTTAAAGAAACCCAGCTCAGATATTTATAACTAGGGAAGTTTGCCAGGTAATCTGATAAGTAGATACACATGATTTCTATGCTTCATTCTTTACAAAATACTATTGAATAACAACAGGTTCAACTATAATTTTTTGTAATATCGTAACTAATGGGGATTCCTGGAAGCCAGGTTGTTCTGTAAAGTTCCAACAAGCAAAATTCATTCAACTTCTATTACACCGTAATACTTCCATAGTAAAAGTGAAAACATGCAAACCCCTACCACTGTCTTGCCATTAGACAGCAACTGCTCCACAATGCAATTTCTACAAGCAAAAGAGGAAGATATCATCTTTCATGAGACATTTGGATAAATCTTCATATGTACACACCAATTTCATAAGGGGGAGCAACAAACCTAATTTGTTCCTCCCAGTATTATCATGACAGGATACATTGGACATGTCTTTCGATTCAAACATGATGCTACTTTGTTAGAATAAATCAAATTCATGAGTGGGTTTTGCTGTTACTCATATAGTTTGGCTTGAACCAGATTCCAAAGTAAACCATCGAAGTTTTCATTAAACAAGGTACAGGCTTCATCTGCTGTCTGGTTTTGGAAAGCTGACCTGATAAACGACCACAAAGTGATGATGTCAGAGGTAAAGGAAAGCCTGTCCAGCTGGGATCGTTCTCTTTTTATATTTGCCCTTATTCTGTTCTCCCTTTAATGAGTCTCCTGGGATTTTGGCTCCCACTTCATCCACTAGTCTATTTTGGCTTCCTCTGTAACCTCAGATCTTTGGTAAAGGTCATGTTGTTTTGGTTTTGTTCAATTAAAAATATTGATACAAAACTCTTGTTTGATGTCGTGTTTAAAAGCACAGTTTTATGGCATATGTATATGTATGATTAAGGTACAATTTATATAATGTATAATAGTCTATGATGAGAGTAGGAGCGATTTTTTAAAAAACTGCTTTTTTAATCATCCAGGATCTTTAGAAGCATTTTCATGATTGTACTTGGAGATAGACATGGCCACTCCAGCACAGACACCAACAGCAGCTGCAATTAAGACAAAACAAAATAAAAACTACTTCAAGATCATCAAGCCACAAAAGAAACACCTGTTGGTTCTGAGACATAGCATTTTCTGAAGAAAACCCTGAGATCAGAGTTCAGGGTTTCTTCGCCCGGTCTGACACTGAGAGCAGCTTGGTTTTTTTCTTGTATTTGATCATAACTAAAAAAAAAAGTAGAAGAAAAATAGAGGAGGAAGACTAAGAGCAACAACGATACAAGAATAAAAATGTTCAAAAAATACTTTTCTTAAACTTCCTGGTAAACTGAGAAATTTGTGAGCACAGGTTTCACATAGTTTACTTTGCTGTGTGTTTGCCTTTATGATTATAGTTATTAAGCAGTCAAGAACAATTGTGAGCTAATCTCAAAGGTTACTCAGATCTTTTTCAGGATTTACCACCTGATTGGCTAGAATAGAGAGAACCAATTGCAGTCGGCCAAAAGATCATTCCGTACACTTGGCCCCCTACGTGATTCTTGTTTTTAGAAGATAATAACAAAACAGGATGGTCTCCGTATTGATTTCCTATCAAAAGATTTGTTGTAGCCTGACCCCATAATAACACCTTCTTGCAAAAATAGGTTCTACAGGGTACAGACTGAAGAATAACCAGTCACGCCCCCACACCAATGCTTATATCTAACATTGTATTCTATCTGCACTGCCATCCATTTACCTTCCTCCAGCTATTACATAAGTACCTATCAATGTTTTCTGCAATACGTCTAATGGTGGTGTGTTTAGTCTGTACCAAAGACATATTCAAGGCTACCTATAAGATTACAATCTCCGAGTACTTTTTGGCCCCCCATTTTACTAAAAACTACTAAACTACTTAAAAAAACATAGTTCCTTTGAAATTACATTTTTTTATCTGGATGAATTACATTTGGAAATTGTATCAAACATATTTCCTTGGCTTATAACCTCAGATTTTTTCAAAGCCTTATGAGACAAAGTCAGGAAATATTCTGTTTTTTTACTCCAAAAGTAACTTGTCCCAAACATGCAGTTCAGCAAAGCAACTTGTTATCGACTTTGACATTTTCCACAGACTTTATTCACACAATATCTTTTAAAATCCCCAAATTTAGAGGTACTTTTGAAATAAACTTTGTCATCAGTCTCTTGCATTTTGCCTAAGGTTAGTATCTTAGATTAAATTGAGACTTTTAATGCTTTTTTTCAATTGAATCAGGTTTTTAAATTCATACACATAATAAAGCGTTTGTCTTCTGTGGGTTCGTAGCATAGGACAGTTTGAGTCATAGTTTATCACACAATAGCGTTTTGTCAGACTTAATCATTTACTACTCTCATTCATCGATCAGTTCCATAAGTAAAACCAAGACAAGTTGATCTCTTATTATGCATTTTACAATATGATATAATAATCTTTTGGTAGATGACTCTGGTTGACAAAAGAATCTCTGATCCATGTTAGCACTAAGCTTGACTGAGGTGTTTAATTAACTGGGCAAAATGATAATAATAACTGTGAAGAAAAATTGTAATTTCTACAATATTTATCTGTTGAAAATCCTTAAATATGTAACCTGATTCCCTACATATTGCATCGGTAACCATAGTGATATCCCTTAAGTTTCTTCTTTGGCTAACCCAAAAACCTATTTACATCTTCTCACTGTACATGGAAGCAAGATAGGTCTTTGTGTTTAGAGTGTTGAAAACATCTTCATGATGCTTCTGTCATAAACCTACACAAAAAGGCTTTATTTAGCAGTCAATCATCTCCTTCAACAAACAAATAAGACTGAAACAGCTGTCACGTGCCAACCAACTGGCATGACAGGACACTCGCTACCACCACCGCAGAGCAAAAACAGATTAATAGAAGAAAGGAAGAGAAGTCAGAAAAGATAAACACAAACAGAATAGGGCACAGTCAAAGGTGAGAAGGGGGAGGAGGTTTAGTGCTGTGTGTTTTTTTCAGTGAGACTAGAGTGTATAATATGGGCCCTTCATGGGATTGATCCTGAACATCCCCCTCCTTCACTGGGCTTTTCTTCCTGCTCAAATTGAGGGATTACCCCAGGAGGAAGTACTTTGATTAGGCACAATAGGCATCTATCTTCTGTTGATTTGTGGGATTGAGGAGGCAAATCCTTGACAATAAGCTGATACACAGAGTGAGGACCATTGGGTGATGCCTGGTTCAAAGAGGGGAGAGGACTAGGCTGTGAGGATAGTTTCAAGGAGAAAGATTCATGAATGGCCTCCTCTAAACCTTTTAACCATTATGGCGAATGGTTAAAAGCCTCTGGTTTACGCACATTAGTGCACAGAAACGCACACACACTTGTTAATTCAAAAGACCAAACCTCAACTTGCAAGGGGCATATCCATGTGACATAGCTGGATTTTTCTGAACACAACACAACTAGATACACTGAGCCACAGACCTACAGATAATCTCAAGGTTGTTATTTCATGTCCAGTCTTGCCGAACCCTATGCAAAAGCTTTTGACTTCTCGGACCTTGAGAACTTGTTTCACTTCCTGTCCTTGATCCATGGGTATATGAAGTGTTGTGGAATAATTGACTACCAACCACTGTTTTAGTATGAATCACTCAGTCAGGTTTATTGAACACTGCACACAGATGAGAGTTTACAGAGAAGCATCCGTCCACACCACAGTCCTAAGAAACTAAGAGGTGTTAATACCTTTCTCATTAGACACTCTGGGAATAAAAAGAAAATAACAAGTTATGCAGCTGGTGTAAACCTCAGATTGTTCCTGAGTGTTATAGGTCACTTTGTCTGGGATAAATGGCTCTGTCCTTTAGGGACATAAATTTCACCCTTACTCATTAAGACTAACATTACAAACATCATTAATAAATGGAACCAGAGTCTACTGGAAGTCTGAGCTACATCACTGCATGGAACACTTTGCAATGCATTTGGTGGTGAAAACTTCAGATAGACTCTGCCAAGTCCTTCCATGAAACTCTGAAGTTTATAGACCTGTAGCTATTGTACCCATTGAAAGTTGGTAGCCTTATTATACAGCTTTGTGGCTGAAATACTACGGCTTCTAGTCACTTTCACTTTCTGAAACCGTAGACTGTGAAGTATTTAGTGGAAAGGAACATTCACATTAGACTGGAATGCACACTAGCATACAACAAAACTACTGTGATCAATACAAAGTAATCAGCATAAACATTTATCTCTTTTATACTCTATGTGTTTTGTTTCTTTTTAATTTGGTTCTGCCAGAGCAATCCATTCATTGACTATCTCAGCTCATTATTGCAGGGTCACAAGGAGGCTGGTGTTTACCTTCAGGCGCCATAGTTTGAGAGGTGTGGGCCACCTTAGACATGTTACCAGCCATAATATGCCATACAGACACACAACCACGCACATAGCACAAACATGGTGTCCACAGATATCTAAGGAAATGTAGAAAGGGCCAATAATGTAAACATGTTTTTGAAATGTGTGATTACCCAACGTACTCTTGTTCTTTCAACCACTGTGAATGCAAACTCTGTGTAGAAAGACCCTAGCCTGAATTGAAACCCATGACTATCTTGCTGCAAAACAACAATGCTAACAACTGCAGCCCTGCTAAACGCATAACTATGCTGGCCACACAGGTTTGTTTACTTGCTTCTTTTAGGAGTTCCTTTTAGTCTGTTTTCACGATTTATTTCACTCTAACTGAAAATAGTTAAATTGCAGAGTTCAGCAAAACCAAACATTTCCGCTGTAAAAGCATTATTAAATTTAAACGAGGAAAATTGAGGGTTGTCTTAACTCCATGTGCACGTCATAAATTAGCTTTCTTTATTACCTTCTCTTTGGTTACTTTTAAATGTCCATCAAAACCTTCAGGCATGCCTTGTTACGCTGAATGAATCCTAGGTTTGTCTAAAAACTGCTGTCATCCAATTTGTGTGGGGACCTGGAGTTACAAGGCACAGACAACGTGAGCTGGCATGGGAAGGTGGGGCAAGAGGGATATTTGTCGGATTTACACGAATACAGTTTCAGATCTTTAAACTCCCCAAGGTCAGAGCATCAGCCAGAAGGGGCAGGAGTGTCAGCTTGCATTGCTGAAGTGATGCTCAAAAGTGTAGCAGCAACCATGTGCCAGACTAAATGAAAAAGTAAGGGGCCAAAGAAAGTAAGAATGTTGTACCTGTAAGAAACTACAAGTGCGACCAGGGTTACGGTGAGATGAGAAGGGCAAAACTTCAAAGGAGGTGGGGGGAGAAGGGGTCTCATTTAAATTCTTCAGTCCAGTCCCTGGGATTTGGTTTAATGAGCTCAGAAGCAGTGGTAGACAGCTGACTCCTAACTGTGTGTGTGTGTGGATGTGTGTGTGTGTGTGTTCATGTGCACATGCATTAGAGGAGTTTTCCCACCAATAACCCCCTATGTACATGTATATATGCAAGTTAGGGTTGCCAGACGCCTGCACAAACACACACTTCCCTTCTCTCTGAAGCTTCTCCAGCATTACGGACACACACACACACACACACACACACACACACACACACACACACACACACACACACACACACACACACACACACACACACACACACACACACACACACACACACACACACACACTGAAAACGCCCACAATTTTTCCAAACTGCAGCAGACTGGGATTCTACTTTGTAGCCATTTTTCTCCTTCTATTTCTATGTCACTCCTGCCACTAAAACTGGTCAAAACTGGCTGTTTTAGCAGTTTAAGAGCTGCAATGAATGTTGGCATTGTTTTCTTCAATGACATTTTGAAAATAATATTAGAGGGAATCTAGAAGTTTATTTTAAGAAACATCCCATGAGAAAAGAATGAAAGTTAGATTTAGTTAGGTAGTTATTTTTCAAAATGAATATAAAAAAAAAAAAAAATCCAAAATTAAGCTTTTGTAACCACAATAAGTTGTCTTAAAGTGACCATTGAGGTATACAATGGGTTTGAGGAGACAAACAGAAGGAGCATTTGCCTAATAAACAAACTCTGTTATCCACAAGGAAAGCCTGGATCTATTAAAGGCTATTCCAAAAATACTAAAGCAAATACAATTGCCAAAACCAAATGTACAAAGGTATAATCTTGCTTAGAGTAAAATGAAATTCATTGAGATTGTTTATTTTGGGGTGTTTTTGGCTATGACGCAAGTTAAGTTATGGTGAGTAATGAAATTAAGTGTTTTTAGAAGAACAGTGCTGAGAGAGATGCTGGTGATTTGGTGATGGCTGAGGAACAGTTATTTGAAGGATTTCTGTGATAGGTGGAGGAAGGCAATTGAGCTGTGATGTATTTGTTGGAAGAAAGGGTCCAGTGACAAGCCTTATTGAGTGCTGGGAATGCCAGGTAAGTATTGTGGCAGAGATCTGTCTCATAAGTATGCTTTTTTTACCAGAATCCTTGAGGTAAGTTTCAACTTGGTTAATTTAAAGCACAAAGGTACAGAACATACGTAACAGAAAATGGCTCAGACCATATCACCAAGAGAGCTTGTCTACATTAATGGTGCAGTAAAATCTGGTTCTGCTTGTCTTTTCATCCGTGATAAAATGAATGATTGAAGTTTTTCTTTCTTTTTTTTTTAAAGAGAATTCAAGAAAACACTATGTGAAATGTGCAGCTATTTTTAAGGACTGTGACAAAAAGGTCCTCATTTAGCCCACAAGGCCGAATATGACACTAGTGTTAATCTTTAACCCTGCAGGAGAAGCCGACATACAGAGAGATCCTATTTCATCTTTTATTTGGTCCCAGTAGGCCCCGTCCCAAACAGTGGGATTAAAAGGGGCCCTTTCAGTCGCTTAGTTGTATGCTGCTGGAAGCCAAAAAACTAACAATCCACCTCTTATGGGAAAAACATAGTAAATGTGTGTATTTATGCACCATTAAGTAGCCTCATCCTTGCTGTAATTTTCTGTGTTGGTACGGCAAATAAACTGACTGCACATCGGTGCAGTTGATGTGGAAAGCCTTGAGAGTGGCATCTTGCCGGGAGGTGGGTGGCAGGGTGACAGAAAAACAAAAGTCAAAGTAAAAAAAAAAAAAAAGAAACTGAGTAAGAGAGGGAAGAGAAAACTTAAAATGGAGAGTTTGTTTTACATGACATGTTCAAACTGTGTAATAAATAAATAAAGACTGCTGGTACCGGAAAGTGCAGTTTAAGACATGTAGTGAACAGCAGTATGCAAGTATGCTCAGTGTGTGCTGGACCATCCATGTTTAATTAAATCCATCATACAGTAGGTAGCAATGATAAAATGATGGCTCCTTCTAGTTACGAATCAGAGATTATCTTTATTAGTTTCTTTCTGGGTCACAGTATTATGTTTATCTGCTGTAACACAAGTTTTAAAATGTAAATAAATGGGTGTCAGAGGCAAGTATTTTCTTATTTTTCTTATTTTTTTTCTTAGGTAGGGCAGCAGTAAACCAGTATAGACAGAGTAGACGTCTGATAAGAACGAAAGAGAAAGAGTCTTCAAAATGAAGCTCTTAGTCTAAAAAGACACAAATTTGGGTCCATATTTCCATTGTTTCTATTAAAATAGAAACCCTTGTTTTGAAACATGCTGAAATAATTCAGGAACACTATGCTTTAAATTTAGATCTAGACCTTCAAAGTTGACACTAAAGTCTTAAAAGCTGTACCTGATATGTTGGAGGACCAACAGACCAAAATGGTTTAGTAAACCGTAAATCAATGAATAAAATTAAAGATTTTAATCAAGCACAAAATAAGCTGCTATTCAAAACTGTATCCACACACATCAAGTTCATAGGAAATATTACCAACATAAAACATGTTTGGTTGTCATGGCACCAAGTGGCTAAATAAATAAATAAAAAAGTCCTGTTAAAATGTTATATTAATATGAAAAAAGGTTCAATTTGTTCTTACATAAATACATTTTGTTCTGGTTTATGACTGTTCAAGGACACTGAAGTTAACATTTTACCTATGGACACTCAACTACATATGTGGCACTGTGTAGTTACTATACTTAATCTGGTTTTGGGATTTAGAGGTTTTGTTCAAATTGCTCCCTTACAAGTCTTACCCAGACAAGTGATATCTAGTTATAGGTTCCAGAAAAGTAAATAAATTCTCAGGTTGGTGTAAAGCTAACAGCTTAAAAAACTGACCGCTGTTTTAGCTGTTTAAAACAGTTTTAAACAACTTGAAGCATACCAATTTATATAAGTATTTATTAGTTGATATTAAACATCTATACCAATGGGCTTTCATATTTCATATGGTATATATATTGATGCAAGTCACTAATGTAAAATTGCACAGCTGCTCATCAGGCTGCTCTAAGTACACAAAGAGAGAAGTAAACTTTTGGATTTAGTATCCAGCTTTTATTTGTGGAATGACATTAAAGAAGGTACGTTATTGCTCTTGTGCAGCTTTTCATTGTTGTTTGCATTCATTAAAGACTAGAATTGATCTCACCCACTTAAGAGTGTTTCAAAATCCTGAGGTAACGTTCATTAACACGTATTTAAAGGAAAGTAACCCCTCTTCAAATCCAAGCATCGAGGTCTTGTAATCTGCAATCCTTGGATGTGCTAAAGGATTTATACAAATATCATGCAACATTTAATTCTAAAACTAAGAAAAAAGGTTTGAATAAATTGGAGGACTTAAATTTAAGCCAGAGCTCTGTAGTGGGACTTCAGGTCTACACATGATTCAGGTTCTGTTCGGTCAAGAGTAAGACCATATACATGATTATTAATCAGAGTTTGGTAAAATATCAATTTACTACTTGAATAGTAATTTTATTGCATAACAACCTTCATGCACTAAGCAGATTCCAGCAATTCTAAAAAACACAATTTAGAGAAGGTCGAAATAATCATGTTTATTTACTTTTAATACAAAATAATGTATTTAAACGTCTCTACCTACCTATGTCATGTCACCTAACTGTGGCACACTGGCAGGTGGGTTAAAGTTTATTCTGCAGTGTATTTCAGTGTTTTACTGAAAGCAGCAGGATGTCCATCAGAATTAGAGACTACAGCTTTATGGTGGATTAGGTTTGTTTATATTTTCTACTTTTTTATTTTCAAAACAGGAAATGAGAGAAGTGTGCCATTATCGCACGCACATTGTTTCTTTGATCGATTTAAATCTTTTTTTTTATGTCGTTGCCCCCCAATGGACTTTGCGCCCTGCCTTTGGAAGAGACCGACCTATTTAAGTATGAAAATAGTTTTAATGTTCACCCCAAAACTAAGATTTAAAATCTTCATGTACTATCCATTAATTTGGATGGGATTCTTCGATTTCATTCAGGCTCCACATATTCGTTGCTCTCTGGGTGATTGCAGATTCTGTTAGGACGCTCTGTAAGCATCGGTAGCTGGTTGGCCTAGAGATTCCAGTGGTAACATACGCTTGCTGGCAGAGAAGAGCCCGAGACCTGCAACCTTTTAACCTCCTCACAATCTCACTGCCACATTCAAAGGCTAAGAGAATAATGTGGAGAACTTATGCAAAAGGACTGAGAGATCAGTATGAACACAAAAAAATACCATGTTGGTTAGTTGTTTATTTATTGTTATATAAAGGTCAAGCACAGGTGCTGCTGTTTGCACACTCAATAAACACCCTGCTGCATGCACACAATCGCACCCGAGCAGAGACAGAGATTCCCACCTAGCAAGAAATATATTTTGTATTATTCATGATGAAAGCAACATTCAAATAACCATGAGATTCTGCTGGCTCTGTCAAACAATTTCTCTGCTCTATAGTCCAACATAAGACTGAGAAAGAGAGAAACTTACAGAAAACCATAATTCACCACACTTTGTTTGGTGTCAATATTTGTTTAAACATTGTTATTTTTGTTTCACATAGAATACAAAATTATACAAATCCTTGTCCTTGAACTACTGTCACACTGTATCCTAATGTATTTTATTTTGGTCTAGACATGAAGAAACAAAGACCCTTATACATGGTCAAGAATCAAGAATCAAGAATCAGTTTATTTATATAGCGCCAATTTACAACAGGTGTCGTCTCAAGGCACTTTACAAAAAATCAATTAAAATCAAGGATACATTCTAACAAATCAATTTGAAAAAGTTTCCAATCTAAGGAACCCCAGCAGATTGCATCAAGTCATTGACTTGCAGCATTCACTCCTCTGGAATCAGC
>JAVLVB010000624.1:1760504-1773320 GCA_032876305.1 Orestias chungarensis | reverse complement strand
CTTATTCTCCTCTATTAGTAAAGTAAAATATGCAGATCTAGCTTGGCGCAGTGTCCTTTTATACAGAAGCACGCTGTTTTTCCAGGATAAATAGGACTCCTCTAAAAGCGAAAACCGCCATTTTTTCTCCAATTTCCTGGTTTTTCCCTTCAAGATACGAAGTTCTGAATTAAACCAGGGGGCCAATCTCCTATGAGTAGGTCCTGTCACATCTGTTAACTTTGTGTATTGTGTATAATTCTCCTTTGTTTTTGTATAGTAAATGTTTATTGGGGTAAATAGAATAGAACTTTTTGAGTGCAGATGGAGCATCTGAATGACTTGGCCAAATCCTGATGTCAATTATCGCTACGCCATAAACACATACAAGGCTATGCTTCATAGATGACTTAAGATTTGTTTCCTGAAATGCTTTTTTGTTGTTTTAGGTAGGATTAGGGTTATCTTCAGCACCTATGTCACCTTAGTTTTGACTTTAAGTTTTTCTTAGAATACATGTAGTCATCAATGCACTCTCTCACTAATAAAACTTGTTCAGCCTTAAGTATTTAGCGATTCTCAACCAGCTCGTCATGTAATCCTTTGGCATTTAAGAACCCACCAGTGTCAAGGAACTGGTTTTAGGACCCAAGTGCAGTACAACGTCAGGTAGAGTTTTAAAGTACTTTATTTTTAGGCGTAGCAACAAGCAGGTAATTTAACTGCAGGAAACGGTCTTTGGTTAACTCCAGGCCTCAACAGCAAACAAGGAGACTGGTGAGTCCTCACAGCGTTGGCAACAAGCTGATAATTCACCTGTCAGCAGAAGACCGGTCTTGGTAAGCTCCAGACACAAACAGGAAGCGGGAAGGCTGGTGAGCGCTTTGGTTGGTTATCAGCCAAACAAACAAAATCAGAAGGGGACAGACAAAAGGCTTGTCGTGGACGGGCAGAAGGTCGGGGCAGAGACGAGAAGACGTGAGAATTTAAATCAAGAATCAATGCTGGAATGAAGTGCATGCTGCAACAACAATCTGGCACTGAATGAAGGAAACACTGCTGACTGGCTGACGAGCAGTGATGAGCTGCAGCTGAGGGTGAGCAGGTGTGGAAGGTTGGAGCTGATTAGGAGGCGCTGCAGAGAAGTGGGAGACCTCACACACCACAGCCAACAGGGCAGAATGTGACATCCAGAGCATCACTAGTGAAATAATAGCGTATTGGAAACTTCACAAACTAAGAAAAATATATCTAATCATTTCAAGCCTTATGTTTGGCAACAAGAAGATTGTGAAAGTCTTGAGAGAGCATTTGCTTTTACCTATCAATATCTCCCTTTTGTGTGGTACCTTTGTAATGACAAAAACTTTTTTGAGGCGATCTATGCCTTTTTGAGCTTCATTTTACTGTATGTCATTTCAATTCATTATACACAATATATCGACAGATTTATCCATTTTCATCCCTCAGTTACATAGGTTCTTGCTAAAATTTGTTATAAAATTCCTGCCATTAGACTGATTAATACTAAACGGAAACATCCATATGTCTCATACACTTTTTTATGTTGTAGCTAAAATCATACATTCTATCACTACTTCAACTTGTTAATATGTTTTATTGATTAAAGGTTGAAAACAAGAGCAAAAATCCTCAAGACACTTTTTTCAGTATGAAAATAAATGAAAGAAACTGTTGACTAATTGATCCTTGATGGACACTTTGGGTCACTGGTGGCAGAAAGGTAGACAAGAACTGACACAGGCTCAATGGTCAATAATTTGAACCTTAACGCATCAGAGCTGTGTTATTATGGCCTTACTAGACTCCAAACTTACTGCTTGATTGTTTTTCTTACTTTCAGCATCCCATTGTCTTAAGCACCATTCCCACACTGAGCCACCTCCCATTTGTCTGGTGGCCTATGTCACTGCAATGCTTCTCCAACTGTGAAACCAACTGTTTGTGATTCATTGCTCTTGCCTTGAGGGAAATAACAATATTAGTTAAAACATCAACAACATGCTTATTTTAAGCACTGACATCCATAATATCTCCTTATAAATGATACAAGGCAAAAGTATTGGCTTGCGTCTGGGGTTAATTTCACTCATGTTACCTAGTATCTGCTTCAAAAGTCCAAAATTGTTCCCTGTCAGATATGTCCCGCTTTAATCCCAGTGGTGCATGGATTTATTGCCTCTGTGAGCAATTCTTTCCCCATTATAGTGCTTTTCATCGCCGCGTCCAAATCCTCCGTCATCACAGTCTTTCGTTAATCCACGTACAAAGATAAATAACCGCTGTATCACAGGCATCACTACTGTAGTCCAGAGCCAAGGACATCAAGTCAGTTTTGCCCATTTTATTTTGCTGGTGAAACACAAAATTCTCCACAATGTTTTCGATTTGCTTCGTTACAGTCTTGAGAGAGGCACACACACATTTGTAAACACGTCTTTTTTCTCAGTGCAAATTCCCACGGCGGACTTTGCCAAAACGTCTTTGATAAATTGCAGTTTTGTGGGATATTACAACGCTGGTCCTGCCTGCTACATCCCAGGAAGAGTGTTGTAAAAAAAATATATATATATTCTTGCCGCTTTCTTAGTTTAGCCAGCTAGTCGTCTGACTCTCATGTGAATGTTTTTTGCATCAGTCAGGTTCTTGTACTTCTCTCCATGTTTACCTTCATAATGGCAGCTCAAATTTTTATCCTAAAATAGTAATCCTTTAATACTGCTAGATGTTCTTCACATTTCAGCAAGGAAATATGTAAAAGTCTGTGTCTTTAAAAAAAAAATAAAAAATCTAATTGAAATATTTAAGTGCTAAGAGCTTTCTTGTCAGCTGAGGTTCATTAGCACGCTGATGATATTAAATAAATGGTAGCCTTGAGTAAAAGCCATGGTGTAGTATTTTGTGAATTGATAAGAACGAATTGAATTTAAAAATTTACTACAAAGAAAATGTTTTTAGCATCCCAGATGTGGAACATAGGCTGTAAATGATAAGGTCTGCACTAAAGTTTATATATTTTTACTTGTGACATCAAGAGATGTCTGAAGCAATTACAGACCTAAATTGAAAATGAAAACTTTTTTATATTTGTAACTGTATAACATCACTTCAGTAAAGTGTTCTTTGCAAGTATAAGGATTTCACTCAACCACCTTTAAGTCAACTGAGACAAACTGGCGGAGCGGACCTTGTTTCTGTTCTCTCCATGTTAGCTGTCCATCACTTTGATTGGCAGACAAGTGTCTGAGTGAGGGAATGTCACAGCATGCCAGCAAGAGAGCAAAAGCCACTATGGCAATCTAAATATTTCGTCTCGACCTCTGGAGAAGGTCTGGGCACTCTCATTGTTTAAATTCTAATCGTGTTAGGCCACAGGGGCATGTCATTTAGAAAGCCAGCCTCCGACTCACCATCCTTTTACTTTCCGCCCCAGCCCAAACAAATTATTAGAAGATTCCATTATTTCTCCATTATGCATATGCGCTTGCGTATAGCTGGCTCTAACAGAATGGGGAGAAAGTGAATGGGTAAATAGGATTGGTTTAGCTCATCACGGGCCAATACGTCTGGTCCTGGACACAGCTGGGGTCCTCGGGGGTCTTCAAATTGGTCGTCATTAGGGCCTCAACGCTACTGTTTTGCTTCTGCTAATCCCTCAGTGCTGCTGATCAGTGTGCAAGTAGCCTGCTTTTGACTCATAGAGAGTGGTTGGTGAGACACTCAGACAAGAAATTATCTTCTAGTCCCTACACTCTTACATGTTTATTTACATTTTGATCACACTTTGTAGTTTAAGGTGATGTCCTGCATACAACTGTTTATTAAAAGGTCATTGAACTTCAAGTTTCACATGCTTAATCAGCTACATTGAATTATTATTGATGCCATAAGTAAAGCCATCAGTAAAATTTGGGAACTTTCATGGAAACACTTAAGAAAATGTGTTCCCATGAGCACAGGACCTCAAAATCATTTTATTATTGAGCTTGAGGTCCTTTTAAAAGGAAGGACAAATGTTTTGTGTTGGGATTAACAAAGCTAGTATATACAGACATCACACCACTTTATCTATCTGTAAATACAGTGGTTTTGCAAAGTATTGACGCTGAGGTGTGAACGTCAATGCCTGCCAAATTTCCAGATTACTTTGTAAGAAGGAAAACGCAGGCAACTGGATGTTTGTTTCATTTAGCAACATTTTTCACATATTTCAAATAAAACAAAGTGTTTCTTGAAGGATAGAGAGGAGTGTTCTGCGCTGCATTTACTTTGAATTCATTAAGACGAGATCAGTCTCAGGAGATCATTTTCATCTTTACTTAAATTTAGTTTTGAGTCTGTTTGTGATCCCAGTTGCAAAATAGTCTCAATGGCAGAATGAATAGACACACGAACACACCAGTGTTGCCATCATCAGGTTAGCGTGAAATGCACTGTACATGAGGCCTTTTCTATTCATTATAAATGAGTGCAGAGGGAGTATTAAAGATCATGAAAGATATAAAGTGAATTGCAGTGCATGAGGCGATTATCCATATTTCTGTCCTGGACAGTGTGTCAGGGTTATTTTTGGCATTGTCAGCTAGCTTTTTTTAATGCCCTGCATATTTGCAATGTCATGGTTTTCTATTTTACAGCTTCGAACAGATTTCCTGTGGTCTCAGGGCAATAATCATGGGCAGTTCATAACTCTGTGGGATTATTGATGCACATTCACATCCGCATAACATATCCCATTTGGTGTACCAAATGTACCTTACACCATTAAGGATAAATATATTCCTGCTGTGCGTGGCTGAATGGAATATCACACAATATAAAGTAAAAGCCTTGGTGGGTTTATCCTCTCAAAATTTTGATAAAGCGTTACATTTTAAATGTATTAATTAGAAGTAAAGAAATTTAAAGGATATGTTATAGCAGATGCTTACCACCGCCCAAAAAAATACTAATCTAAATGAATTCTCATCATCAGTCATATCTCACAGTCAAGAGAACCATCAGGCATCTGTAGCTTGAAACTGCAGAGCTTAGGTTGTATTAGCAACACTACCTAGTTCCTTCTTTTTCCAGTTTGCTTTATCCACACTTGTTACAAAGTGAAGACTCCTGTCAGTAAATTAAGTCAGAGGGCATCATTTAGCTCTAATGGCTTCACTACAACTGGACCCCCTGTCTAACCAACAACAGGCCCCTCAACACTGCAGCAGAACGCAGCAAAATGTCACCTCTGAAAATTAGTCATCAAGGGGGGGCAATTTTCCCCCTCTTGATGCTTATTGCTAAATAACTAGCTGAGCTGTAATAAGTTGCAGTTTGGGGTAAATCTGATGAGATCATTTGGAAAATGTTGGACTGGGGTTTGAGAATGTGGGAGTGGAGCTTTTGTATGTGAAAGTGTGCGTTTAGGTTTATGATCCCATCCTTTGTATTTTTCTAAATATTACTTCATGGAGGATGATTTAAGAGTCATAAAAATAACTAATTATGATGGATGTGTATGTGTGCACCTTATATTTTCTATGTGGAGATGTGGGGGCATATATTACCATGTCTCTGAAAGTCCACCAAAGTGTGACAAAGTCATGTGTCATCTGGTCTCTGGTTATGACAGAGGAACTGTGTCTACTCAGCTGCAGGGTCATGTGACCGCTGGTGTCCAGCGTAATGTGTTAGGTTGCTGGGGAATGTTATTGTCGCTGGGCGCCAGATGCCAACTGGCAGAGGCACAAAGGAATAAACAGGCAGTGGGTCGCACAATCGCTGTTATGGATGGCTGAGGCAACAGAGAAGGTCTTTACCATTAGGAAGCATACAAAGCTGGATTCATGCAGACGTATATAGATGTAATGCTATAGCAACATAAGCAAGTGTATGTTGTGCACAGTTTGAAAACATGTATTGCTTCAGTCAAAACTTTTTTGTTTCAACACTGGAGTAACCGTAGCTCCTCATTATTTCCTAACACCTTTTTTAAACAGATGACCAACATTTTTAGACCTGAGCAGAATGGGGTCAGTTGCTGGATCCAATTACCATGGTGTTTAGTAATTAACATGTTACAGTGAATATCCCATTAGAAGGGACAAAGTTAGCTAATAGGCAGCTAAGTGAGTTGAGCATGATGCTGGAGTAACAAAACCAGGCTGGTTTGAATGTGGTATAAGATTCATAAAATGCTTAATATTTATCTTTAAAACACATTTCCCCAGAAAACAAATCACAACAGGGACATGCAAAGCTGTCACCATCATCTTAATGGTCATGTTGTAGTTCACAAACAAGCCACAGAAACATCTGTATCTACTTCTTAAAGTATATTTAAATGGTTCAAAAGCTCACCAAGCATTAAAACATTACATAAAAATGGGACAGATCACAATTTGATTGTGTTTTGATCACCATTGCCTGAGAATAGGGAGAAAGAATCACAAGAGTGATTTCCACTCCTTCTTTCATGCAGTAGCGTAATACAAAAAGGCAAGCGCGCCAAAGCCCCTAGTGGAGGAGGAAGCCAGTACCAATCAATAACAGAAAAGTCTAATACATCATTAGAAATTATGAAGGGGCTAACAGTAGCACAGTTGGTTGCACTATTGTAGTAATAAGGCTCTGGGTTGAATTCCACCTTTTGTCTTTCTGCATGGAGTTTACATGTTCTCCCTGTGCAGCATGGGTTTCCCCACATTCCAAAAGAAAACATGGCTGTTAGGCTAATTGGGTTCTCTATAATGTTCTTGTTTTCCTGTTTGTCTCTGTGTTGGCCTGCCATGGAATGAGACCTGCCCAGGGTTTAGCCCCGCCTCTCACCCGATGACTGCTGGACATAGGTACCAGCAGAACCTATCCCGCAAGGATAAGCAGGTTTGGATGGATGAAGGAATAATCCTCAAATATTTTCCTACCATCTTTACTTATTTATTATTAACACTTATAGGCAGTTTTACTGTTAAAATATGTTATATCTGTCAGTAGTACTACAGCAGGTGAAACAATCCCTTCTCCCTTCCTAAACAGAGTTCTGTAACTCTGAAACTCTTGACGACATAAGTCTGGATGCTGGTGGAACACCTTTCACTAACTAAGTAATAGTGATTAATGAAGAATCCAATTGATGTGGTGTCATAAGAAAGTAAAAGACTGCATAAAAAATATTGAAGTTGTTCCAGCCTGGCAAGTCGTCTCACGGATTGTGATAAGCAAGGTTGTTCAAAATGACTTACTAAGACGCAAAAAATAGACTGAATAACCGAGGAGGTAATTGAAGATGCTTGAAGAAAACTGAGAGACAGGTGGATTGGGTGTGTGTCTGACTTAGGAGCTAAGAGTCCCAATTGTGGGAAGAAAAACAAGACAGAGCATCAGCAATGCTGTTCAGCTGTTCCTGAAACATGGGCTGCGTTAAGCAAACAAAAACTCCTGAATCTCTTTGAATGAACTGCATTGTTTCCGTTGAGACAGATTGGCTTTTAAGAATGATCTATAAAAATGCAGTGCATAAGGGCTGATTTCCTAGACCATTCGTGTCCCCCCAAGGATTGCTGCTGTTAAGTCGAGTTTATATCTCTTATATATAGAGATGTATATTAATCTTACCTGTGAAGCTTCACCTGAGGCTGTTGGTCCCCCCTGGTACACGGTCTTCCGCCATCTTTAAATTTTTAATTTAAATTTTTTGATGTGATCGCGGATCGATTACCCTGCCCTGTGAAGTCGTCGTAACAGTTTTTTACTCGTAGAGTAGGAAAGGAAGAGTTTGTAGTCATAAAAATTTGCACTCACAGGTTTTACATTCATACTCTCAGACTCACAAATATTTCAGCAGAGTTTTGGGTACAAGAACTTTATTGACATATAAACACGAATATGAATGTTAGAGATGTGCACACACATTTTTAACAGTGATATTACTGCATAAAAATGGTATTTGGTAATGTCATTTAGAGGAGGTTGCTTATTTTGTTATTCACCAGCTTTTGGTTGTCACTGTGATTGGTTTGCATAAAAATACGTTTTCAGTTTCTAGCCAATAGTCTCATGTTTCTGTGGTTATGTCTTTGTCAAACTTAGAGAATGTAGGGAATATAAAACCATAAATGTAGGGGGGGGGGGGGGTTAAACCCATCCCCATTACCAGGTCTTGGGGCCTGAGAGGTTTAGAAGAGCTGACTACTGATAATTCCTCTGCCCGCAAATAATTTAGTGCAGTTTGGAATTCATAAGCTGTTTATTTTTATTTTTTGGTATACTGGAGCTACAGTGAATTAATTTGTGTCGAGCAGAATAACCATAAAATATTTTTTTACATTTTTTTAAAATCTCCGCTTTGCTGAATTATTACTTCCTTGTTATTTCGCCGTATTGACCCCCATTAAATTCATTTTTTAAAGGTTCAACTAATTCTGATAAAAGCAAGAACCCTGCGAACTAACCAGAAAACAGGTTAAGTAATGTACACTTAATATCTTCTACCCATATTTTACCTCCTACCTATTAAGGGAAATGACTGTCAGTGTCACAATTTATAAGCCGTATTTCTTCTTCTCCTGAGTATGAATCAAATGGAAGGATTGTGGATTTGAAAGCTTGCTTCTATTGGTGAAGCCCTTTCTTTGATCTGACAGACCTTGTACCAGACCTCAGAGGCCTCATCTCCCTCGATAACAAGACAAAGAGGATAAACGTGTTGATAGTGGCAGACGGCACAGGAATTCTGGGCAAATGTGTCAAATTAGTTCTCACATCTAGGCTTCATTCCTCTCCACCTTGCTATGATCTCTTGTTCCCCTCACTCTGCTGCACCTTACACCCCCTTCCTTTCATCCCTTGCGCCTCTCACATACATCCCATGAATCATCCTGTGACCATTTCCTCTGTGTCTTTCTCCACCAGTTTTTCTATACTGATCAAATATATTTGGCATTAAAATGTATGACTCATGCAAAAACCCTACAGTGGTGGAAAACTGATCATTAATGCATATTTTTTTTATTATTCAGTTCTGCTAGATTTCAACATTATTTCTATCATTTAGTGTGTCAGCTGTACTCAGAAATATGATTACAGGTCAGAGCCTATGCTAAAAATATGTTCCAAATCAAAGATATCCAAAGATAAGGGGAGACATAATAGGTATAATGTAGAAGACGACAAATAAGCAAAGAGGGCAAATGACATAATGACTGCATGGGTCATTTAACAAGACATTATACACTAGACTTTGGATTTGTTCCAGAACAACACCTGTTTATTCACCTACCTCACGCTTTCAGACTGTGGGAGAAAGGTGGAGTATATGGAGAGGTTCTATGCATGCATGAGGAGAAATGCAAGACTCCATGCAGAAAGACCCAAGGCTGGGATTTAAATCCAGGACCTTCTTGCTACAAACCAACAATGATTCTAACTGTGTTGAATAAGTAGAAAATTATAAACCAAAATATTTCAACGGGACCTCATTCCTATGGGCTTAACCCCCAGCAACACTAATGTATTATTTTGCCATATATATATATATATATATATATATATATATATATATATATATATATATATGAATGAAACAAAATCTGCAGATTCACTTTCTCTCATTAGCATCAACATTCACATCCATCCATTTTGATAACATGAGAGTGTGGCAGTGTTTAAGGTGAGTTCATATTAAGCTTTTCTGTTCCAACTCTGGTTACGACAGAGGAACTGTGTATACTCCGCTATAGTGTCATGGACTCTGTACCAGCAATAATATTGTACATGATATTATGTTCAATAATTGATGTCAAACTTATGTATATTTAGATATATATCTACATTTAGAAAATGAATTTAGTTCAATACAACTTTGAGCTTTGTATTCTAAAAATTCTAAAACTTTTTGAACCTCCTCATAAAGTAAAAAATTAACACTGATACCAAATTTTTAAGAATATGTAAAACTGAAGCATTGCATGCTCAATGTAAACAGAGAAATTAAGTGTCTTACGAACATTTATTGTATTAGGAGTGTAACATCCATTTTATATTCAGTCTCAGGTAGTTAAAAGTTTGTTGGTTGAGGTTCACTGCATTAAATAAAAGCAGGCATTTTTAAAGGACATCAGAAAGGCCGAAGGGGGTATGAGGCTGACATGAAATGATACCAGATGCTCTCTGCATGCAAGTTTCTGTGTGAGTTTGTTGTCAAGTTAGAAGAAAAAGATGGTTCAGATATGCAGAAGTCCATATTTAAGAAGTGTGCTGATGTGCATGACCCAAGGACATTCTTCTGTGTTTTGTCCCAGGTTTCAGAGTTTGCTTCAGAGGTTTTCTCATCCAACTCAGCACCTCAAACCCCCAAAAGACCCATGTATAGAGAATTGTCTGACAGCCTCTAGATAATATGGTATAAAACCTTTCAGTAATTCGCTCTGTGCTCCCATCCAAACCTCTGAGCAAGGTTATAGTACTTGCATGTAGTGTATGCTTTATTAATGCATGAGCCACCCTTGTATCTAGGGGAATTCTGATTCTTTTCCCCTGATAAAAGTTGCATGGCCTTACCCACTCCAAAAGGAGTAAATGATTTAATACAGAGACTTATGGTATGGTAAGAAAGCAGCTAATGTTAATTCAGCCTCTTTTTTTCTTAAACAGGATTTCAGGTAAGGGAGGCTTTGGATAAGCCAGAGAAGGGTCAAATGAGAGGAAGCTTTGTTGCGTTACAAAATATACATAAATTAAAAGTAGCTAAAACCAGACAGGTATGTCTTTGAATACCAGGGTAATATATATTCAAAAAACACTTTTAATAATGGAAGCCTGGCATTTAATCTTAAATATTGTATCTGAAAGACAGATTTAAAAACGAAAACTCCCACAAAAAGAAAATATTATAATATCAATGGATATTACAAAGTACTTGTTCTATTAAAACTTTGTGATGGTTTTACATTTTTGCTCGTAAAACAATCTGACTTCTTTCAATCTTGCTTACACACAAGAATGTTCCAAAATGGATTTGTCCTTTGTGATCATTCATTCCCATTCCCTTAGTATGTGCTCATGTGTTTATGATCTAGACCATCCCACCCTCCCTCAATCAGGAGTCTGGCAAAAAGGAGGCCACATGTGCTACTGCATCACCCTCCCCTTCCTCTCTCTTTGCATCAGAAAGCATCAAAAACTCACATCAACATTAAAATAGCTTTATGTGTAAGTAAGATTCAGTGAACTCCATTATTTTCCCCACTATTTGCTTGAATAATTTAGGGTGGATGGCTAAATTATGGATAAAGTGTACAGTTTGAAGAAGGGGTTCATGTGCAGCCTGGGGCAATAGCCGAGCTTTAATGATGTCTGGAGTGGTGGACGGGCAAGGGGAGAAGTCGTTAGCTTCACAGTCATTTTCTCAAAGATTAAAAACAGGCTTTTAAAGCAGCAGGACTGATGAGCGAAGTGAAAAGAACCAAGAGAAGGGAGGGGCGCAGTGTTACAATTCGGCCAAAATTCAAGAACATTTCCTGACAAATTTTCTGCTCAGAACGGGATCAATTGAAAGATGGAAGGTAGTTCACGATTCAGAAAATCAGACAATACAAACACGAGTTTATCCTTCCTCCCAAAGGGCTTTTAGCATTAGCTACAAATCCAGCCGGAGCAACACAATTCTGTTTTCTTCAGTTCGACACAGCCCTGTTTTAATGTCTGGAGTCTTAAACTGGCACAGCGAGAATTTATACTATTAGCCAGTAGCAATGACATCCAAAAACACACTTTGCCGCTTACACACACATAAACACCCCTCGACAGCCAGCAGGGAGTCTTCCTGTTCCCACTAACTCCGACTGGGAAGCCAAGCCCAGACTACGCTCCTAATTATCCACCTTCCTCTAATTATCCAATCATAAAGCCATTAGCAGCCTCGCACCATATTAACATGGTACCGCCTACATGCCAATTTGTGCTGTGCCAAGACGCCAGTGGAAGGGATTTTCAGTTTGTTACCTTTGAGTGTGCTTTTCTTGGCCTCTCCCAAACAAACATTAGATTTGTGTTTTTTATTATTTTCATTTAACAATAGAAGCCACGCATTTGCTTGATTTTTTATCAAATAAATCTCCACATGCACATTTAGCTCTTGATAATGAGACATGTCAGCTAATTTCTTTTTCTTTAGTATAATTTTCAAATTTGTCGATCATATTAGCTAATTGTGGAAGATTAAACAGTAAAGTGTTTATATGGGTTATGATTTTAGCTAACCTGTTACCTAACGAAAACCAAAGGGAGAATTTATAGTGAGCTCTCTTGGCGTCCGAGTGTTTGTGTACTTCTAAGCAAAAAAACTATTAAATACCTTTCATATTCCTACAGACTCATTTATGATTAAAATTCTTGCTTTTTATTTTGCTTACATGCTTCTTCTCACTAAAAGAAAGACAGATAGTCAGAATCCCTTTTTGAGCCTAATAAAGGATGGCAAAAAGTTCCTACTATCTCACACAGGCTCATAATTCAGGAATCATATAACTATCAGCGAAAACAATTAAACCTGATCATGCAAATGATGGCTCTTTCTATTGTTTAGATCATGTTTAAATGCTTTTTGGAATTAAATGTTTTGAGAAAAAAATAAATACACTTTTTTTTTTGTTATACTTGTTGAACCCTGTTTTGTCTTTTAAATAATCTATTTGTTAATATCACCAAATAAAAAAAAATATTCATACATTTTCATTGCCTGTGTGTGTGTGTGTGTGTGTGTGTGTGTGTGTGTGTGTGTGTGTGTGTGTGTGTGTGTGTGTGTGTGTGTGTGTGTGTGTGTGTGTGTGTGTGTGT
>JAVLVB010000624.1:1670021-1755416 GCA_032876305.1 Orestias chungarensis | reverse complement strand
ATATATATATATATATATATATATATATATATATATATATATATATATATATATATATATATATATATATATATATATATATATATATATATATGCACACTACTGTGTAAGTGTGCTCACCAATCACAGGCCTTCAATGATCTCAACAGCTCTCCCACTGCAGTTTAGCTTAAAGGACAGCCATGCATGCATCATCACACACTGCAGCACACACACACACAGGTTGCTGTCAGCCTCCAGAGACCACTTTGTTGTTTCTGATGCTTCTGTCATTCAGAATACACTTCAAGCTGCTCTTACAAATCCAGAGGTTTCTCTCATCTCACGCTTCCTATGCCCCCTCTTAAGAAAACCAATAGCTTTCAAAGGTTATCACCATGCAAACCACATTAGAATCCTTTACAGGTGAAAGCAGCCTTGGTGAGATCCCCTCCCTCATTAGGGAGATTAAAAACTGGGCTGGCCCTCGCCTGGGTTACAAACAGCCACAATACCCCTGCCCCTCCTTCAGCTTCAACCTCAGCTCTGATTTCCTGGATAAGACCTCTGTTCAAATTACCTCCTGCCTCTAAAAATATTCTCCTGGGGTTTTAATGAGCCAGCCCCGATGTATGCACCCATCCACCTCCACGCTCACTCCCCCTAACCCCTCCCAGCCCAACATCGGGGAGAATAAGTGGACCGAAGGGGGTCAGGGATAATCCTGCTATAGATAAGAGAGAAGAGGCAAAGAATAAAAGGGGAGGGAGGTCTTGTAAAGATCAATTGGAGCTGGGTTAAGGGGTGGATAAGTCGGGGTGTGGGTTAATGAACCCGACTAATACTACTTTCATGCAAACACTTAATTAGACTAATTACCTGCCTGATCTGAAGCAGTGAGAGTGCTTGCAAAGAGGGGTCGAAGCCTATAGTTTGGATGGGCTAAAACGCCTTGTTAGGGAACAACTGACGACATTGACAGCCGTTTATGCTGCATATTTAGATTCATCGTGTATGACATCTTAAAGTATTCCCTGTAAAATATTATCGGGAAATACATTACTTGAAGCTGTAATCCTGGTCTTATGGAAGACTTTTAAACTGCCACACTGTCCAAACTTTGCTGTGTTACAACCCCACAGTGTTATGTATTTTAACAGATTTGTATGTTGTTGCCCAACAGAAAGCCGTGCGTAGTGGAAGGAAAAAAGATTTTTACTATGTACAAATAAAAAAAGAGAATTCAGGAGAATCGGGGGAAACAAACTACTTAGAGGCTGCAAAAGTCTCAAGGGTGGCACACATACCTATCAAACACCAACGTCCCCACGAGAAGTCGGTCCTGACAGCGAATTAATGACCTTTAAATTTGCAAAAGCAAAAGCTTTAAAGTTTGTGTCTTCTTATGAAAAGCTGTGGGAATATACCCAAAACAATCTGAAGCTGTAAAGATACTTTTAATAAGTATTCAGTGTAGTGTTATTTGGTTAATCTTGGCCGATAGTTGCAGATCATCTGAAATGCTGCTGCCAGACTGCTGACCAACCCCAGAAATATACATTAATTCTTAAATATATCCACTGGAACCCTGTTAATAAACGTACAGACCTATGTTTTACAAAGATATTTCTCTGTTACCTTTAAAATATGAACCATGTGGAATCCATGATCCCGTTTGTTCTTTGTGTCCAGAACCAGAACTTGACAAGGTGAGGGGAGCATCTAGTTTCCTTGCTCCTATGCTCTACAACAAATTGACTGAAAAGCTGAGATGTGTAGGAAAGGTTGGCTCCCCAAAATTAGGACTAAAGACTTTTTAATGTAAAACTGTCTTTGTTGAACACTTTTAAATAATTGAGAGGCTACCTTGAAGAGATCTGGTATTTTCACGTGTGTTTCTTTAAACGCAAGGCTGTTAAAAGTTATGAAGCACTCGACTGGCTGGTGCTGTTAGAAAATGTCAGAACGTTTGGTGTTAGTGAAAACTTCTGTAAGGCACTGTAAATTCTTCTCTGATGACAACTGTTATATCGTTTTTAGATTTTAAATGACTAATCAACGAAAGAAAATATAAGCATTAAAACATCATTAAATTAAAACCTAATTGAAGTTAAAATTGGAATAAAATGTATCGATAGGCATTTAAGATGTTAATCACAGATTCAAAGGTCTTTAAACCGTCATAAAAATGACTGATCCGAAAGTGCAAAGTAACAGTAAAAATCCCACTTAAAGAATTAAAGGAGAAACAGCCTGATGCCCAAAGCCACGACTACAGGAGGTTTCTGACACTGATGAGCTAAATTTGGAAATATTGGGGTAATATAAGGCTAAGAATTGAAACAAGGGGGCCGTGTGCTGTTGGAGTATTTTCTGCTTTTCTACTATAAAAATGACAGGTGAGACAATTTGGCCTGAGTTATGTATACATATAAACGCTGAATATGCTCATTAGGCTCTGAAATATGTGGAGAGTTCAGCACTTTTACCTAATCAGTTTTTCGTTACTGAGCATCTTTTCTTTATAGCACAGTCACATCAGTTAGCAAGACCAAAATATTATGCTTAGTTAGGAAAGGATTTGCCCTTACTTGTGTTTGCTGTTTGTCTAAAAACACTAGTCAATAACAGCACGTTACAAACATATCCTGATATCCCTAAAATCCAATGAAAACGTCACCTAAATACTAAACCTGTGTGTATCCACAGCATTAAAAAAAACAAGTCTATACAGACTAATGAGGTGTGTTAGAGAATATTTGTGAAAAAGAGCAAGGAACCTATTAACAACTTGGATATAAAGCTGTGGAAAACTTTAAAAGCAGGATTTGGTTATAAAGCAAAACCCCAGGTTTGAACATCTCCCAGCACTGTATGATCCTTCATCTGAAAAAGATAAGAGCATATCACAACTTGGAAATTAATAAAACCTGCTGTCAATCTAAATTTACATGACCAATCATGACAGAAAGAGCGAGGAGGCACCGGGTGAAATTCAGTAGCAACTACAGAGGTCAAGTTCAAGAATCGTTGTCCAGGACAAGTGTTGTGATCTCCATCAACCTGAGCTTTATGGAAAAGTGGAAAGAAGATTTTTTTTTACTAATGCTTAAAGACATCACTTTTGCAGTCTTCCACAAAGCAGTCCTCAGTTTGAGTTAAAACATAATTACATTTTTGAATTAAATTTAAAAAAAACATAATGTGGAGGAAAATAAAGAAATGCACACTGAACATACCATCAATTACTAGAAACATGTTGGCAGCATAAGGATGTGGAGAGGCTTTTTTTCTCTTCACTATACAATAGATTTACCTTGGCTTTCAATACCATATAGGACCCATACTCAAATAGCGGCCCGCGGGCTTGATCTTGCCCTTTGGGTATCTATTAATGGCCTACGAGCTGTTTCAAAAAGTTTTTTTAAAATTATAAAAAAAAGTAAAGAAAAAAAATTCAAGGGCACTCTTATTTTGAAATTGCTCACCGCGATCTCAATACGAGGCTGTATGGCGTGAGTTTTGTGCCACCTGGTTTGCTGGTGCGGAGCTATCTGAAGGAGCAATAGTTGTAAATGTGTGTGTATGAATCTCAGGTGCGTGCGCTTGCTCAAAGGTGCTCAGATACGCTCTCGATTCTGACAAACTGCTCGCTCAGCTCACTCTGCTCGCTCTCGGCTCTGTGTCTGCACTCACAATTTTACATTATATGTAAATGAGTCGCGCTCCCAGCTAATCAAAGACTAGCCTTTTTCATCCAATTAAATACACACACAAAGTTGATTCATACTCTCAGACTCACTAACATTTCAGCAGAGTTGCGAGCGCAGACACAGAGCCGAGCGCGAGCAGAGCGAGCGATTTGTCAGAGTTGAGAGCGTTTCCGAGAACCTGTGAGCGCGCGCGCCTGAGATTCATACGTACACGCTGTCAATTATTGCTCCTTCATATTATTTTAATATATGCCCAAATTAAAATTATATTTTTGTTTTAGGTAATATTTTTCTTTTTAAATTGAGAAGATTGTTTGCACTTTATTTTGCTTAGGGATATCAATTCAAACATTGCTAAAATCAAATGTTTTTTTTAGACTTTTTAGATTTGTATTCAATAAAAATCTTGATATTTGAACAATTTTTGTTGTCATATAAAGATACAATAAAACACACAGACACTTCCAGTTTTGATGTGACAAAATGCAAAAACAAACTTGGGTGATATGAACATGCTGCAAGTCAGAGTACACTGCATCACTGAGCAGACTTTAATCCACTAAAGAATAACACAATATGGAGGATTTTCACATGGAGTTCGAAAAGTTTTAGGCTTCATATTAGATCAGAAAGCCAAGAAGATTAAAAGTCAATAACTTTTTTACATTAAGTTTTACCTGTTCCCTCTTATTCTGCAGTTATAAGCTAATATATGATGCATCGTTACTATCTAAAGGGAAAACAGACGAGCGCCATCAGTCTTGCTATCCAACCTGGTGAGCATATTTTCAAAACATTGAATGGCTCCTTTAGGAGCAGTTATGGGCATCTGGTTGCACATTTAAACATGCTATTAGTTTGTGGTTACACATTTTGCAATTTTGCTTTGGTAAAGGATGGGAGTCACTGCTAAATGCGCATCTTATCTGACATGAGCTCATCTCAAAGCAACTTTAAGTCTGCCTGCTGTATATAAATGACCACCTGCACTTAGCGTGGCTGCATTAATGTTCTGCATTTGATGCTGAGTGCTCGTTAATGTTCCTCAGGTCAAACACGTTTTAAATGCTAACCATCTGCGTTCAAACAGAGAAATTAAACCCATATATCATAACATAGAGAATGAGGAGTCAGCTCGAAGATTCTCAATCGCTTTAGCTGCGCTGATGATTCCTCTCTAAACAGCTCTAAACAAACTCTTTCAAAAGTTCTGATGAATAAGTGAAGGGATAAAAGCTACATCGATACCATTCTGGCGCATTAAAGTGCCAAATAAATAAATAAGTGGTGATGTGTAAAAGGGTGAGCGAGGGAGGGAGAGGGGGGGGTGGTGTTGCGCATTCTTTTCGACATTGAATCTATCTTATCGGAGCATGTAAAAATAGCTCAACAGAGGCTAATTGTGCTTGTTGCTGAATAATGGATCACATTGGAAAGGGCCTTCCTGGAACTGGGGCGGTCTCGGCTGCTCCCCGTTGATCCTTTGGGTTCCTCTCACCGCTTTTGCCTCCAGGTAAAAAATCTGCCATAGCTCCGCCCCTCCAGTTTTCCTTCCTCGTCTACTCCACCTATCTTCCTCCTCAATTTGAATGCTCTTGATCTTCGGCATCAGTCTAATTTTTTATTTATTTTTCTTCCACAGTTCAGTTTGCAGGTATTTAAGTGTTTCTGAAAAATAGGATGTAACCTTGAGGTGGGGTTTCAGGAAAAAAATAGAGATAGAGTGAAATAAAATATAAATTGGGATGGTAAAGACGCATTCCAGCCTCAAATACCTGGAAACTGTGACTATTAGCCTTCAAACTACCAGTGAAAACATGCAAAACAAAATTGGCAACCATAAGAGGGATTTGATGCCACTGAAGATAAAAATAGGGTAAAAATATGATTTCAGTTTCAGTTTTTGTTTTTTGTTTTTTCTTTATGCCCATAAAAACAGACAATACATTTTTTTTATTGCATATTTTTTCCGTTTTGTTCCAAGGAAAAAATACCAAGTAGAAAAAAAAAACATTTTTGTCAATATGGGAAGACATAGCAGCAAAAGTGTTGAAAGCAACCGTCCATATACCCGTTTCCACTCATTTACACTCAGTGCAGCACTCAGACTAACAGATAAAAGTAACAATGAATAGATTTCAAAATTGTACTGTTTTTTTAGCTCTGTATGTTAATCATAGATTCAAAGGTCTTTAAACCGTCATAAAAATGACTGATCCGAAAGTTAATAGTTAATAATTAAATTAACTATTCAGCTTAAGTCGATTCGGCTCTACTCAACTCTACATTTTCCTACATAATTCTTCAAGGTAGCCTAAAAGGTTTCTAGATGGGATGTATTGGTCCCTTTTGTGTTTTCTCATTAGCCACCAGGTGCAAAACCGCGTGCACCTTTTCATTGGACCATGACAAGAACAGATTAGTTGTGGCATTTTCTTCAAACGTTGACTTAAACTTTGTAATTTTTGCAAGATTTTAAAAAACAGTGGTGATACATTGTGTTTGGTTTATAGCTCATTAGCAACAACTATCATTTAGAAAAATAGTATCAGTATCACATGAGTGGCATTTTGTCATTGTTTGTCCCAATAACCTCATTCATAAAATGACATGGACACTCTTGTTTGTGTTTTGTTTTGTTGGGATCATTTTTTTTGTCTTAACATCACAACATGCTGCTTCACTGTAAGATTTAACGTTAATCAAATTTGAAGTCTTACTTTTATGCATTGAGATCTAAGATTGTCCTCAATTTCTCAAATTAAACTTTAATTTCCCATTCAGAGCAAGAATTCTGAATCCCTTCGTATTACCGAGCAAAGTGAAAAAAGGTGTAAATGTGAAAAGAAAAAATGTTAGATTAACCTGTTTTTCTTTAAGTATCCTATTATAAATCACATCTTTCTAATGCTTTATTTACACTAGCAGTTTGCACAGTATTAATATGTACAGGTCAGGAATTGGCTGAAATAAACAGATCTTAAACATAGATGTATATAAACAGGGTCATACATGTGCAAACAAGCAACTATTTCATAGTAACCACAAACTCAAACTTATAAATGGCCTCACGGTTGCTTTATTCAGCCTCTCCTATTACTGGTGATCTCCGGGCCATACAGCATGAAGTCAGATCCTTATGTTTAAGACGACGGAACAACAATTAATTTTTCAAAGTTGCAGTTTCTTTAAACCCAAACAGATAACAGGGGCGGAAAAAATAATCCTCTTACTCTGCAACAGTCACATGTGAAAAGAAGGGCTTTGTTGGTAAATACCCGTATCAAGTTTGTTGCCTTTCGTCTAATATGGAATCAAAAGTTGTCGTCCATGTGACCGGGAAAGTTGAAAGCGTGAGGTTGCAACTTTGCATAAATGTCTTAGCCGCTATCGTGTCATCAGAGGAGTGTGTGCACTCGACGGAAGACTGCTTGCACGTCCTCCCCCTCAGCGACTAAAGGCTTGTTAAAAAATGCTTTTTTTCCTGTGTTTTGTTTGAAACGTGCACAAAGCTAATAAGTCCCATTCTTTGGGAAGTCAAAATCTGTCTTTGTTTGATGTCAAATGTAGAGATGTTTCCCGCTTCAACTAGTTTTAAGTTTGTAATGTTTCAGTGTTTTGAAAAGGTTATTCAAAATCCTTCGCAACTTATCAATCTTGAATAGCGGCAAAATTGTTCTGCTGTCTAAAAACACGGCGCTCTGATTTAACTATAGCCACAGATAAGATGTAGATAGCGGCGGTGATAATCTCTTTGACAAACATAACATTGCTCAGACTGATAACTCGATCTTTTCATCATGAAGATGTTACACTCTTCCCAGCATAGATCAAGATAAACATCTCAGGATAAGACGTCTCCTTTGAGAAGTATGCCCATGTCTCTTAATTGAACAAAACCATTTAAAGGCGCTAAGAGCAAAATAGCAACAGGGTCCATCAGCTCCTTTGTGTTCATACATGTGCGTGTTGGCGTCTTTGATCATGGCTAAGATTTATTTGATTTTTTTTTGTTTTGCTGATCATACAATGAGGAAGTGCTAATTGTTCTATTCTCCTTATAATAGAACAATTAGCTTGTGTTGGTTTTGATGTTTACCACAGAAAATGGCATGTGTGGTATGGGATGGTTACCAATATTAGAGTTTTCTAAGCTTTCACTTAGAGTGAACAGAACAGAACAGAACAGTGTTGCAATTACTGACGTTTTCTTTCAGCCGTTTGAAGCATAGAGTAGCGCAGCTCTACATCTCCTGCACGTGTTTCTGCTGTTAGTCAGCTTGCAGAAAGAAGGTTGCCATACTTTTCCCTCCACTAAAAAGATGGACAAGTTTATTTGCTTCAACAAACTGTCATGATTAAACATAGACAGTCATTGTTTGGAAAGTATATACAGATATAGCAAGGCCACATTCATATATTTGGAAATGGATGCAAACTTTAGAGCTAAAAAAAAAAGTCGTTTTTTTCTTTTCTTCATATTATCAAAATTGATATAAGAATAACAGATATTATTATTATTATTATTATTATACTTGTAAAAATCAGTATGTCAAGTTACTTGTGCATTCGAAGGGAACGAGAATAATTGTTTATTTACTGCTTTAAATGATTATATCATATGAATATTTTTTTAAACATTTGTATAAATTCTCAAATTTGTCCTGTATAAAAACATCAATTTTGTGTTATTAAATTGGCAACTATATTTCTTGATTTTACCTCTTTTACCTCTGGTTTAAATATCTATAAAAATGGACCTGACCCTGTAAAAACAGAGTAAAATAGTCTATGTGTTTTAGTTTTTTAAGAGACAAATAAATTACATTTGAGAAGAAAAATAATTTTCCAGAAAAAGTAAAATAATATTTATTTGTGATATTTATGTTTTTATAACATATTTCAAAGTTAGAACTTTCCGGTCCATGGTAATTGATGTGTTTTTTTTAAAGTTGATGTATTACTTAGAGTGGACTAAACTTAAGTAAACAGTTAAATATTTATTAAAAATGCACCAAACATTTGCTCTTTAAGCCCTGCAGCCTTTCCCCCTTTGTTTCCCTCCCTAATTCATTACGCAGGCTGGCTCTGTCCAGCCAGGGCTGGTCAGTTGTCCATTTATTTCTCCATAAGGTCTGATGGGAGAGGAGACCACTCTTATCAATATTTCATATAATCATATGATGTTGTGTTTGGTCAATCTGCCTTTTATGGTCTCTTGCTATCTTAAGCTGAGGCCGTCAGTACTTAGGGCCGCAGAGGAAATCAATGGGCAGGATAACATCAGTGGCCTGTGTGTTACTGTAAGTTTAGTAGGACTGTGTTAGCATTTCCTGTAATGTTGACATCATGAGGTTTTTAAGACCCTCTGGGGGAAATTTCAGATAAAGCTATACGTGTGTTTTTGAAGGCACTCATGAGACTGAGGAGCGATTTAATGTTTGACAAAAGGAAAGTTCTTCTGAGTCAGAATCAAATCAACAAACGATCTATATTTATCTATTTTATAATTTTTACTATATTGTATTTACCTGTATATTTTTCAAGGAAAATTTTAGCCTTTTGCATTGTATCTTTAGCTCTCTGGGTTGCAATCTGTGTGTCCTCATGCTACCTGAGGTTTTTTGAGCTGCTATAAAATTCCAATATTACCATCAACAACACATAATGCAGGCTTCATGAATAATTTTTATGCATTTAGTTTGTGCCTTATCTTTGAAACAAGCTCTGTTCCTGGCTTGTGCTTTGCCTGCTGCATCCAGAAACCCCATTAGCCAGGTGGTATCGCATGAATTAAAAATAGAAGGACATGTTTTCCGAGTCAGGACCACGTTACCGACTCCCCTCTCCGTACGCCACCGACCAATCCGTTCCACAAATGACGTATAGCGTTTCCTGCAAGAAGGCCGAGACCCAATAAAGAAAAGGAAAAGATGCGAATGGATGGCAACACAGACCGACACGAGTTGTGACCAACACCCTGCCTTTCCCGACTGCGGTATGGCTGTCATCGGAAGATGTTTTCACATTGTTTTACCATCCAATTTTTTTTAAGAGTGTGCCTTTGGGAAGTGTGAATTAGATGGCAAACAGGAGAAAATGTGGCAGAGACACCTCAGCTGAGGCACGTTAGCAAGCTGTCACCAAAAAAAACGGCGGCGCGGCCCGAAACCGACCGACTGGATAGTGGTTTCATAAAAATCTGAATTAACATCGAGGTCAGCTTTGATTTTTCTGCTCTGCCGTTGAAATGAGCACTCCTACCCCATTTAGAACCTAGCAGGAGAGAAAGAATCATGGCTGATTTATGCGATTGCTGGCTCTACATCCTTGCCAAACAACAGGTCAAAAAAGACAAAGGAAGAGAAAAAATGACATTCATGTACAGCGAACAAGCAGACAACATGTTAAAAAGAAAAAACTAAGAGGGTTAACAGTTAAGATGACAAAAAGGGCTTTAACAACAGGAGAGAAGATGAAAAAACTTACAGGGATAAATTAGAAAATTGAGTCAGACTAATTTAATGACTTGCAAAAGGTCTTACATCATCTTGAACTTTTATTATTCTTGTAATAGCATTACCATTTACTACTATTCCGCTTCTCTACAATGCACAGTAATGCATAACTGGGAGGAAGACGGATTATTGCAGGTATTTTAATTTTACAATTTTTTTCCAACATAATCTAAAATTTAAGTAATGCACCCCTATAAACCCGAATAAAACCCAGAGGAGTCAATTACCTCTTAAGGTCAGCTTAGTTAGTAAAGTGTGTCTTTTTAGTGTAAACGTAGCTGTTTTGGGAACGTCTTAAAAATCTGTTTGAGAGCACTAGTGTAAAGTTGTTAAGAAAGTTTAAAGCAGTCATACAATATTATGCCAAGCTTTTTACATTAGAAAACTAAGAGGTCCAAAGGTAACCTTGGAGTTGCTGCAGAGATGTACACCTCTGGTTAAAAAACATGCCAACAGTGTAACTATTGCTTGGGCATGCCACAAAACTAAAATATCACTGAAGAAAGCCATTCAATGGCATATTCATATTCATCAGACTCAGCGAACATAAGGTAAAACAAAATATGCTGTGATCAGATGAGAGGAAAAAATTACAATGAAGATACTAACAAAATACCTGATTTAGCCCAAACAACCAGAGTCACAATGAAAATAATCATTGCAAATAGTCTACTTAATGTACAAACCTAAATCCAACTGAAAATATGTGGAAGGAAATTTATCGTCCACATTTACTTTTAACTTAGGGTGACTGAGCTTTTTACCTCAGCTTCTTAGCTATTTCGCTAAGATGAATTAGCATTGATTAGTGTCTTAAGATTACTCTGTGAGACATGTCCCCCCTGAACGAGCAGCTTTAAATTCAGCAAAAGAAACAATAACAAAAAAAAAAACAATACAAATCTTTGTACATCACTATTATAAACTACTTTGTGTTGCTCTGTTACGTAAACATTTCAATATAATACATCACAGTTTGTCAGAGGGAAACCAGAAGATGAACAAGAGGTACTAAACATTTGCAAAGCACCAGTAAATGGAGGAAATGGATGGTGGAGATCATGAAGGCAGATGTGAAGAAGAACGATCTTACAAATGATTTTTGTATGTGTTTCTGCAATGACTCATAATATGTGGGAAAATCTAAGGTTTAAAACAAAAGCGACTGATGAGACCAACACTGAAATGATAAAGAAAACAGAGAAAGTTAGTTCCTGTGGTAGTACTGACAGGCAGGAGCTTTCCAAAAGCACCCCAGCTCCAAGCTCTTCACTGCCTGCTGTATATTTAATAGCCACTCCATCATTCTGCCTCCTTTCCTCTCTCTCCGTCGTTCCCTCTGCCTCTCCATCCTTCCATCTCCCCCCCCCACCCCTGCTCATCCACGTCTTGCCCGAGCAGATGGGAGATTGTAAGGCTAGGTGGACCATTCAGGCGGTGCAATCTGTCTCCGCCTGCTGCACTTCAATCCGGTGAAGACGAAGGAAGGAAGAAAAAAAATAAAGGGTCGCAGTGTTTTAAGCTTGGCTCTTCACATACAAGAAGCTTCGGCTTCTGTTATTGGAAAATAAAAAATCAGTGGAACAGCTTGGACTGAAAGCATGTCAACAGAGGCAGATAGAGGAATAATTGTTGGGGGGAATTAATCAGTTGGGAATGCTTTTTTTTTTTTTTTTTCATGTGTGGGTGAGAGTAACAGCAGCACAAGCGCAGAATTAAATTTACACCATTACAAACATGTTTATCTTCATCCCCACGCTCCGCTATGTGTGTGTTAGTCGAGGTGGGGGCATGATCTGTGTGACGCCGGTTCAAAGTATTGTCACATTTAAAAATGTGTCACAGATTTATCCTCCCTCTGGATTTATTTAATTTTTTTCATGCAATTGTCTGCAAGCGGCATAAATATACAATGAATAGATCTGGCCCCCCCAAAAATATAGTGGCATATCTGCACTTCTGCCTAATATATAATATAATACCTGCCACACCTTCTGGCACCCCAAGTATAGATATGCATAAAGCCTCAAAATAATTGAGTTACTATTGCCTAACACATCCTTTAATTAACATGCATTTATTCCGGTATGGGGCACTTAGTTTTTATATAACACTTGACAAGGTTGAGCTCTCTCGGCTTTCTCTGGGCAATCTTTAGATTTGCACAGATCCTCCACTCTACTTAGCAGTGAGAATGATTTATATTTCCTCATATTCCTACTTTTTCACGCCAGTGGCCGAGAGTCAATTTTGTCTAATCTGATAAAAGCACATGTTTATAGTTAGAAGACTTTTTAGAGTTTAGCGACATGCTTATCTTTGTGATGGAAGTACAGACAAGACTTTATTTTGTCATCGCTCACAAACAACTGTTGAAATTTAAACAACAGGATAGAAAGAGGATCAAGTTTGTATAAAATGTATAATATGTATAAAAAATGTATAATATAAATGTATAATATACATTTTATACAATTTAAAATGGTTGTTGTTGTTTTACTGAGCCAGAAAAACCCTCAAATGTTAAGTCCTTCTATAATTTTCTACTACAGTTATGTATGCTTGAAGTTCAATTGAGGAAAGTTGAATCATAAAATAAATACATCCAAAAATCCACGAAACTTTGATTTCTTCTTAAGAAAGGCGTTGTTAACAGAAACTGGAAATTGCTTTCAAATATTTGGTTTGTAGTGTAGATCTAATGCTAATAAAGAATTTGTGACTTCAAGATGCATTTCATTTCTGAAGTGCTCACACAGTGGGTCTTACAGATTTTTTACCAACATGCGATAGAGGCTAAATAAACATGGCGTCTCAAATTGGTAATAGCTATAAGAAATAAGCCAATTTAGCTTTAAAATGGATTTTGCTTTATTTATTTTGAACTGTGTTGCTATAGAGTGCTTTTGTTTCTACAATCAGATATTGTTTGATATGAAATGGGAAGTTTATGTGCTTGACTTAAAAGTTTTTTTGTTCTGATTAGGTTCCGGAGAAGACATAGTTTGTCTCCCTTCCCTGTTTTACAGCTCATTAATTTAATGAGAGAGAGCTGACCCTAACACTGGGTTCTCAAATCTGCTTAAAAACCAAAAACACCCTTCACCTGTGAAAACCTAATGCCTGGTGACTGGTGGGTTGAGGACATCTTTTTTTCTTAGAACAATTATAGTGTCTGTTAAGCAGAGACCAATCTAGCTTTGGCTAATCTAACAGCTAATAAAAATTATTGTTTCTGAGTAAGAAGCAGAAAAAGAAAATGTGAGAATGTTCAGTAGTGAAGTATCCTTTGACTAAAGTGAGGAGGCTTTTATATTCTGTTCTAATGTGCAGCCGTTCACAAAACATTTTAAAACCATCAACTGTTGTTAGCTGACGCTAAACGAAGTATTTTATTAAGTTATAAATGTGATATCATTTATTTATTGATTTTTCTTGATATCATAACCAAATTATTTATTATAAGTACATAAAACAGGTCGATGGTCACATGTATGCTATTGTTATGTCTGTATTACTGAAACATGTTGTCATTTTTGGTTTCTTATGTAAAAAGAAATTATATTATCTTTTATATTATAATTACATTTTTAAATTTTAATACCATAATGTTTCGTTGATTTTACCGTTGTTTTATTTTAAAAATACTAGAAAATTTAAAAACAAAAAAATATCTTTTCCTATTTTCTCTTGTGACAAATCTTGGAAAATAAAGTTGTTTAGCTGAAATTATTCTATAAATTGACTAGACATCCCCAGCGGGTAACATCCACAGTATCATTTCCATATTCACCTAATTGCATCACTCACTCATCCGCTGGTAAAACAGTCTTTCCAGGTCAAAGAGCTGCTTTTGCTGCAGTTGTCAAACACAAACCAAAAAAGGAACCAAGGTGGAGGAAAAAAGATGGTCGAACAGCCTTTGACATCGGCAAAAACTCAGTGGTATCTGGAGGAGAAAAAAAAAATTAACGACAGTAGACAATAAATTTTTCATCCGCTCTACACACCCGG
Organism: Orestias chungarensis; assembly: GCA_032876305.1. Lineage (NCBI taxonomy): Eukaryota > Metazoa > Chordata > Actinopteri > Cyprinodontiformes > Cyprinodontidae > Orestias > Orestias chungarensis. The sequence goes on along the minus strand of JAVLVB010000624.1, from coordinate 1,741,192 downwards.
AGTGAAATATGCGAATTGCAGCTGCAGCATGACGTGTAAAATGTGTTTGGATCTGACCTGCAAACACTGCTGTGGAGCCCATGAAAGATGCATGCGGCCACTGGAGAGGTATAAAGAATTTAGAGATATAAAGGATATATGACAAATAAATCAGGATGCAAATCTAACTGGGTGCCACTGGGACTTCTCCAATGAAAACGACTTGAATAATTGAGGAGGAAGAGGAAACATTTCATCAATGAGAGGAGCAGTGGAAACCGTTACCCCCCTTCATACTTTTTTTAGGAACCTTTCCACGTCTCTTAAGCGGAAGTGAACTCCACGGAAAGACACAAGCATGGAAACATGCAAACGCGGTTTGAAGAGGAAATTGATGAACAAATCGTTGCAACAAAGTTTTTTAAATATTTAAAAAGTGAAAGTATGTTGCGACCCAGCCAGAGCCGAAAGATGAAGGCAAGGGAGAAAGTGCAAATCAAAGAAACGCAGCGAAACCATCTCTCAAACTCCCAATGTTTCCTTTTTTTCTATACCTCACTTTAGCAGATGAGACCTCTGGGGACATTGCCTAAGAAAATGCTCTACTGTTGAATCTCTTATCCTCATTTCTCATGTTTTCATTTTTATGTTTCCTCTAAAATGATGACGGACCATTTTCCTTTCAGGTCAATGTTCCATGTTATTCCCCGTTTTCCACTTTATCCTGTCATTTCCAACTTTATCTCTTAGTTTCCCATTTGCAGATATGACTTTTAAAGTCATTATCGGAACCAGAAATCTACATAGAAACAAAAGGGCAGACACTCTGAAACCAGATGCTAGACATTAAGAGAGAAAAGAAAACAACGCTCTAACGGGAAATCATCATGGCAGGCCTAGGCTGCCAAGCATAACTGTCTTGGCAACTGCGTCACCAGGGATGCTCACTCCCCATAGGTTGAGTTCATTGATTAGAGTTGGAGCTCACCCCAGAGTCATTACACTCATTAAACACTGTAAAAACAATTTCAATTCTTTTTATGAAAAAAAGGGAAATGAGAAACCCGGGAATTGTGGGAAGAACTCAGAGGTCGGATTCATTAAGACCTTTTTCTGAGCCCAAACTGTACCTCATCACGTGACTTCCACCTCTGTAACCTCACTGCTGGTATAACCTTCATTACAGAAACTGAGAATAAAGTGGAGGCTGTTTTTTTTATACTGCTGCCGTCTTTGAAACTTTCAACAGACTTTAATGAATAAATGGAGGTCACCTAATAAGCAATAAAGAGCTTCAAGCTATTTTTCCTCACAATTGTTTGGCTTTACACCTGTAAAATCATCTTTGTTACTCTTAATTGGTGAATTAAAGCAGAATTTTCTTTCATGTATTTAGGTTTTAGTCAACCTGATCCCATCTTACCACTTGTCCCTATCATGCTCTAGGAATCCCAGCTGAAATCCCAGCAGTCTGTAAAATTTTTACAGGCTGGCTAACGAAACTCCTGTCGTACATCTGTTGTCTGTGAATATTACTGAATGATACATGCAGGTACTTGGCCTTACTTTATAATTGACAATTTCCTTCCTTTGTGCACGGCTTTCAAAGCTGTATTAAACTCTAAGGATGCGTTTTTCACGTTCTTTGTGGCATTGATAGTGGGAGGGATAAAGACGTTACTATGGCATGGGTGTCTGTGGGAGTTTCTGAAAGTTTATGCTGTATGCATGTGTCAGACTTATCTTTAGAAATGAACGAGGATGTTAAGGGACAAATTGGAGACAAGAAAGTAAGAGTTGCGTATCAAATATGTACCGAGTTAGAATACTTTGATGGAACAATGTCCACTGATAGCTTTAACACTTTAAATATATTTGATGTATGGCTTAACTGTTAACAATGTTTAAGAAGAATGGATTAATACTAAGATAAAATATTTTTCAATGTATTCACTATTATATTGTGTAGAGCTATACACAGGATCCCTTCATCCTTTTTAGTTCCTCTTCACAGGCAGAAAAGGTAAAGAGCAAAAAGTATTGTACTGTGTAACTGGATGCACTGTGTGTAACCTTTGGCCCTGTATGTTAGGTTTATTTCTTGTCTTGCCATGTATGTTTGTTTATTAAAAACTATCCATGTGAGTATAAGTTTGGTAAAATTACGTTTTTGTGGTACACCAAAGCCTCCGAAGTTTGAATACAGTTTGGGCATTAAGATGGAAGCGTGGGAAATGCACAATGTTGTGCGGCATCATCACGATCAGATAATCATCTTCATCTTTTATTTTATCTTATTTTCTCAAATTATGGGAGCATAATTAAGTAGGCAGAATGTGGATTAACTATTTAGTAGCAAAGCAAAAGTCCAAAAGTAGACCACTAAGCCACCAGCTCAACAGTTTAGCAATGTAAGAGTGAGTAAATGTTTGTCACTGCAAAAAAAGGGTCTGCATACTGTAGCATGGGAGTACGTCATGTGGTTACAGGTCGCTTTGAGTATCAGATAAGCAAATTGCATTGCAGTGGCATACACTTGTGGTTTAGATAGGGGAATATTTTACACTTGACATTAATTGAATCGTTAAATCGCTGATTAAATACCAGGCGATGCAGGAGGGGGGATTATCGATTATAGACAGGAGTTCAATTTAGAAATGTGCCCATTTAAGACAGTAGTGTGGCTTTGAGGTGGATCATAAATAATTAAAAAAATGACTGTTTAAATTAAAACCCATGCATCAGCTACAATAATCTGGATAACTCATAATATTTTAATTGTTTTTTAAAAAGGTATGTGGCCACACAATTAAAAGTATTCTAGTCAAATTGCAGCATTATCCTGTGCTGCTCCAGTAGGTGGCTTGGAAGGCACAAATGGGGCTTCCATTTGTCATTGTTTCTAGCAATTAATGGATAAAAAGTCCACAAATACACAAAACAGACTACCTAATGGTTGTTGGAAAGGAGAGAAAAAATAATGTACAGGTTATTTACATATATGAAACACATTTATATTTTATAATGAAATACGAGTATACTATAAACACCATATGTGCATCTTGTTAAAAAAAATGTTTCTGTTGTTGTTGTGTCTAAACTAAACTGTGGAAAAATCCTTTCTGAAAAATGCAAGAATTGTTTATGACTTAAAATCTTAAGTAACTAAAGAAAGCATAGATCCAAAGAAAAATGACATTATGGGGATATTTAAAAAATCTTAAACCTTCTAAAAAGAAATAAATCGTTGCGTGACAGCCCAAAATTAAAACATCACAGATTTTTGGACAGCCAATCATATTTTAATTTCTGGGTGTTTTTCTCATTGACCTGCAGCACCATTAAAACTGCAGCTTTTGGATACAGTGTTGCAGTTTATCTAAAATAACTGCAGCCCATATAAGTCTGGATTTATTTTCTGCTTTCACGCCAATGACTGGAAAAAAAATGCTGTGATACGCAAACTTCATCTCCGTCAGCAAGCACGCATTGAAGATAAAAGCAGATTCACGCACTAAACAGTTAAACTTGGAAACACTTTTGAAAAAGGTCAGTTTAGCTCTGAATTGGACACATCGTTTTGATTTCGCTTCGCTTGAGTTGCCACAAAAGCAGCTGGTTTAACACCGAATCCCGGATGATCTGTCATTCCGAGTTAAAAACAGGTATGCTTATGAAGTGACATGGCGCTGTTGTCACAAATGCGTGAGCTCAGTGTCACATCTCATAGTGCGGAGTGAGTGACATATCAAAGACCAAAGACTAACCACTTGACAGAACCTGTCCACACTCTTTACATTTTAAATGCAGCTGATTCAACAGAATGAATGTGTCCTTGGATGTGAAGCAGCATCTTCAACGATGTCAGGAACTGCTCGCCACTTACTGTTAGAGAAACACTTTTTTTTCTTTTTGCACATTGTGGTTTATTTATTGGTACATGCACTCTAACCTCTTGATGTCTCTTGAAAAGTTTCTGTATATAGCTGGGATTTGATAATTGCAGTCCTTATGAAAAATAATGTTTTTAACAATGTGCGAAAATAATACAGTGTGACACTTAAAACAGAAACATAGAAAAGTGGAGAGGATGTAGTTGCTGGAAAACATGGACATATGCTTAAACTCCACAAATAACCATTGCTTGCAATATCCAGATCACAAAGAAAATTAGTAATTGCAATAATTGTTTGCTAGTATATCTTAAGAGTTCTGAAGTTGCATTTCTCACGCTAAAGCAGTGTTTGGCCACTGATGCAAATTTGTTTCAGTATCTTGGTTATTGTTAAATCACAAATCTTAACTAAAGCAGGTGTGGCCTGACTTAGATGAAGTTCTGTGTTTTTTTTTCAAATCAATGCACTGTTTTATCTCTTTGGCAAGCCACCCAGTCCTGGGAAGGTTCCCGGCTGTCCCAAGATTTCCCTATTTGTGTTTTACGGCAGTAATCTGGGCTAGGCATGTGTGGCTTGAGAACAGTTCATACCAGATTAACAATCAGGATTTTCTGTTTTCATTTGGTAGAACCAGGTTGGTTTGAATAGATTGTTTTTCTCTTGTGTTAAAATGTGTTCGTTAAAACATTCAAGTTTGAGAAAAGATTCTGAAAAACTGAAGAATGTAAAGTACGAAGCACTAATGCAGAAAGGTTTGCATGAACTTGGAATAAATTTGCCTTCCCTTTTCCAGAGTTTAGTCTATTCTATACTGGCTCTCTAACATAAGGTCAGGGGCAGCGCTACCTTGAAAAGGAGATGAGAGGAACTTCCTCAGCTTGGAGCAAGCACAAAGCAGCCGCTGGTGGTGTGCAGCAAAGGCTGGAAAGCCGGTAGACAGGGTGAGGACCAATGCCAGTACGAGGCTCTTTGTGTATTTTGTCAGCTGTGGCGGCACCCCTTAGGTCTGGCAGACACACGCCTGGTTCACTCGACAACAGCTTTGTCTTTGCTTGGAGTCTAGCCATGAAGTTGGGGTGACAACTTTGTGATGTGACAAAAAAAGAGACTCGTATATACTGAAAAGTGCTTAACGTTTTTAAAGATGTTTAGGACATCCAAGAAAAATTTCTCAACTGTTTGGTCACAGCAGATTCTCATTGTCTAATCCCAAGATCGGTACTGATGTAGGCCTTTCGGTGTGTTCTGATGGACTGCCTAGAAATTATAATCACCTGGAGTTCCAATACAAAGGAATGCATTTGACTGCACTCCCCTACAGCCCTTGTGCATCTTTCAACTACAAACTATGCGAGGATTTCAGAGAAACAGAGCATCTGTTGACAGCAGGCGCTCCTCCAAAGACATGCTTCTCATGCCCTGCAGAGGCCCCCTGTACAGAACAGTCCAACCCCTCCATTCTCCTCTCCTGCAATCAAAGACAGCTTCATTATCTGCTGACTAATTTTGTGCCTGCCCCCAAGAAGACTCCCAGGTAATCGCAGTGCAGGTTCACCCTCCTCCAACGCACCTCTCCAGATCAGCCGCCAGACTTTGAGCCCACAAGGCCACAGGTCTCTTTAACAAAGAGTCCTCTCAGGAGTCTGGCTTTCACTTCCCCCAACGGCAAGGGGAGGAGAAGGAGCACTATGAAGGAGAAAGAGGAGGAGGAGTGCGGAGAGCAGCCAGCACTGAGACAGTCGGCGATACAACATTTGAATGGCCCGACCGGGGACACACCGTCGTGCCTCTCCAATTAAATTATCCAGTCCACAATAGCGAGGCCTTGAGAATTGACACTACCATTGAGAGTGTGTCAGCAGCTTTGTGGGGGCCGACAATTTCTATCTCTGCAGAAATAGATTTGCTCCCGAGGGGAGCGACAATAGCAGGGCAATCCTTCTAATGCTCATTTTTAGTAGGAAAATAGGGATGAGAGCTAGGGATTTGGAAGGTTTACTTACAGGGACCAAGGGATTTCTCTTTTGAAAGCGATAATATATTTGAAATGTCTTTGACCAGTGTGAGCTGAACTGTGATGAATCTGTTTTGCCTAAGACCTAAGACAAATTCAGTGTTTTATTTAGGTAGATTTAATGTTTTTTGAGGCATGTCTTTGCGAGATTTTAGCGACTTAAGAACCGTACAATCTCTGGAGAGCGCTAAAGAATATGGTGATGGAAAAAGGAGGGCTCTAACTCTCTAAAGACTTGGATCTCCTAGACAGAGATAAATGGCCAAAAACAACAGAGGAAATATTCAAATATTTGGTCAGTGCTTATACAAAGGGTTTAACTATTTTAAATTCAAAATAGAGTTTTGTATTAGTGTACATTTATTTAAATACCATCAACAACCAATATGGAAAACCAACCTTTTAATTAGTTGGGTCCATTGTCACCTCATTGTTTCTTTTTCTTTTTAACTGACTCCTGCTACCCTGTTTAAATAAATAGTCATACAAAGTCCTGAGAAATACATAATTGTTGGGTATTACAGGTAACAATTAAGATGGTCTAATTATCACAACAATTCATAATTTTCTAGCGGATTGCAAAATGACAAAATGTCCATTGGTTTTTTGACATGGACAAACTTCCATGTTAAAATAGAAAATTCAGTCTTTAAAAATGAGGTTTGCGGAAACAATAACAAATGAATGAATGTGACTCAAGGACAATGGTAGAAAAACATTGGCCTGTGTTTACTGTTACTACTAAAGACAAAAACAAGTACTTTTAGTTTCAAAGGTGTGTCCCAAGTGATGTGAACATGATGTTTGTTACTTTTTTACTGGCCTATTTTAGAAAACATAAAACAAAATATAGAAATTCTAAATAAATGCAATTCATTATTATTATTCTATTTTATTAAACAGTTTTAAGTATTATTTTTGATTTTTCAGCTAAACTTTATACTTTATTTTAGATATATTTCTAATACTTGTGTATTTACAATCAATTATTATTTTAATGTTTACTATTTTTTATTTTATTTTATTTTTTTAACTTCTTCAGTAATATATGGAGTCCACAGTTGTGTTTCCTTTGGTAAAATGTGCTGAAGTAATCTTATCTGTTTTTAAAATAGGGATGATCATGTCTTAGTTGATGGGAGTCTTGACTTTTACCTCTGTAAAGTACCTTGCCTCTCACGTTGCCTGAAAGAAAAGTGTTCTAAAACTTAAAATAAATTGATGGAATGACTGAATCACTTTGAGATTTATTTTCTATAAAATAATAAAAAGGCAATACTCAAATTAATATTTCATTTTGGAAAGCATTTAGAAAGAAAAAATAGATGGCCTGAAACGAAATGGTTTGCTTCTAGCGGCTACAAAATTGCAAAAAAAACTATTATTCACTCAATATCTCTAAAATCAGTGCAAAAACTTTTCACATAAAACCTTGTAATTAGCTTTCATTGTGTGTATAAATGACAGATGGTATTAGATGTAATAGTGTAAAGTGCAACAAAAGCCTCATACAAAGCTCAGATTTTTTTTTTTTTTATGAAACACTTCTCACAATTCAAAATGTCAATGTTAATATACATTTTTATAGACATAAAACTTATTAGATTACGTAAAATTTACGGCGTCTCCACTCTTCTCTCTTTTATCAGTCCTCAGAGAAATCTCAACAAGATTTTGACTGACAACATAAAGGCAGAGTTGTTCTGTTTGACTAAGTCAATCCAAAGTGCATAAGATGGACAAAGGTACAAGGATATTATGTCTGTCTTCCCTCTCTGCCCTAAGTGGATCTTGGTGAAAAGTCAAGCCTTCATGTCTGACCCCGAAAGGTCAAACTGATGCAAGTTATGTGTGTGCGCGTGTGTGTGTAATAATGTGTGTTTCTGTATTTTCAAAACAGCACCCCACCCAGCAGTTTTCCCAGTCAGTCTTTCTTTGATGTATTTAATATATAACTATTTTGGATGTTTTGAGTAGCTTTATTCAGTATGACATTTGTAAAAAACAAAAAATTATAATGAAAAAAAATAGTCACCTAAATAATGAACTTTATACTGTAGGATTTTCCTTTCATACTTACAGTTTATGAAAGGATCATGACCAACATCAATTATTTATCTGGGAAAGTAAATACTCAAATTCGGTCCTAATATACATTTTCCTTATTTTTGCAGCAAAATATTAAACTATTTTAAAAAAGTTTGTATATTAAACAAAATTGTTTGATTTTAAAGCAAGAACAATATTTGTTCAGGACTCTTTTGTTACCTCTTTAAGCAGTCATTGGGACCTTGAAATACTTTTCTCACACGCAACAATGGTAAGTACTGGGAAGATTCACCAATGATTCAAATTTGATCTGTTGTGGATGATGGTTTTGTAACTTTTTCAAGACTTTATTTCTAGTATCTTCAGGCTTCAGTGAAAAGAGCGAACTTGAAACAAAATAAATCATGTACTGTTAACTTATTTATGATTTAACAACGAGGCTAGTACTTTTTCACATAGTGGAAGATACAAGCTTTATAGTTTGCGGTTTGATTGAGAAAATTATATCAGAGGAAATCTTTAGAATAATCTTCTCAAGATGCAAACACAACAATTTCAATTGTTTCTTTTAACAAAAATGCAGCAACTAACATTGGTTGCTGATATTTTTTTATTTTTATTTTTATTTTTTTTTAAGGTTGTGACAACCCATTTTCCATTTTTGGGAGATTCAGGTTTTCTCTCAGGGGAGTAACATGTAAAAACCTAAGTTTGATTGTAAAATTATGCATTTAATTTACAGGAATATATATTATTTTTTGTATTTCACCTACAAAACACCAGTCATAGAAAGAAATGCTGAATGGTTTGAGTGTGTGAATAGTGCTTCACTGACTTAGACTTTCAAAGGTTTTACTTGTGCAAACAAACATCTACTCCATTGCAAAATCAAGAATTTGGAACAATTTATTCATGTTAATTTGGATTTATCTAACGTGTTTCATATGAGCTCTTCTGTGCTCTCATCTCAGTTCTCCTGAGGGTTTTATTTGCAGAAAAGAACCATTTCTATTTCCTCTTTAAGAAAGACAGGCTTAACTGTAAACCCAAAGGATTTCCTCTGTCCAATCACAGACACCATATAGTCCAAGAGCCAGAGGAAAGAAATCAAGACAATAATTCTCCTCCTTTGTCTCAGTATGTGGGTCAGGGCCTAATTGATTTCCTAATTAGTCGTCCATCAAACGGAATCACAACCTGCTTTCACACCTGCGAGGGGAGTGTGATTTCATACTTGAGAAATTCATTAATGTTGAGTAGTTTATGTATCTTCTTAACAAGTCTACCCTGGTAATACTAAGGTCCGTAATTTAATGAAATGTGCAGAACAATGAGGCGAGGAAAACAAAAGTTTAAAAAAATTATGGAAATTGCATTTTTCTCTTTAGAGTATTTTTCACCTTTTTTCCACAAGGACTTTGACACTCATGATTATTCATCTCTTGACAACAGCTCAATTACCACAATAATTCTGTTTTTCATTTGTTATCATCGTGGGACATAAACTGTAACGTAAAAACTTACACAGTGTAATACATGTTGTATACAAGGTATACATAGGTAGAGACCAACACTCATGCATTTCATTTGTGGAATTAGTCCTGATCCTCCCGTGGTGCATAGGCTCCAGCCCCGCAATTATCTCCTCAAGAGCATAATGTAGGCATAATTTCCCCAGACTGCATAATTATCCTTCAGTCAGATGATAAACTCATCACAAAAGTTTGAGAAATAAGAAGTTCACTTAAACAGATTCATCTCCTGAATCAAGAAGAATCTATTTTTAATCGTTTTGCTAACCAGGTGTCTTGATTACATTTGGCGCTGGCAAGATAGAAGCAGCTGCATGAGCAGGGAGCGTGGCATACACCCAGTCAAGTTTTGCAGCATGCCAATGAGAGCATGGTTTGAGCCAGCTGTTGTTGCAAGATATGTGCATCGAGATGGATTTCCTGTGAACTTGCAAGTTTTTGTAGCAGAAATTGAAAAAAAAAAAAAACATAAAATTAAATGAATATGTTTGTACTTGCTTTTTGTTGAAAGCATTATTAATGTCCTCTCATATCTTTGATATCACCTTTTTCACTGGTCGACACCAGGATACCCAGATGCTTAAATACAGCTTCCAAATACCTGTAGGTTATAATGGCATGAGGTGCAGGGCTAGCATTTGAAGACCACATCCCATCTTATGAAATATCTTAGAACTAAATAATCAATAAGTTAAACACAAAAACAGATGCTAGCGTTAAACTAGCATTTTAGTGACAAAACTAAACATAAGTCAGTTGAAAAGTGTAACTGTATGTGTTGATTCATATACAGGGGCTGTACAATGAAACTGAAACAACTGGTTTTAGACCACAATTAGGGATGCACCTATACCGACATTGATATCGGGTATCGGCCCGATACCAGGCATAAGTACTCTACTCGTACTCATAAAATTGCCACCGATACCACGACATCAATACCACCCGCGGCGCTACTATTGGGCCTGGGTGACCTTATGGCGTGATCTCTTTGCCACCAGGTCCGCGGGCACAGAGCCACCTGAAGGAGCAACAAGCGCAAGCGTGTGTGCACGAATAGCAGGTAAGCGCGCCCGCTCAAAGGTGCCGGGACAAGCGCTCAACTCTGACAAGCCGCCCGCTCACTCAGCTCACTCCGCTCGCGCTCGGCTCCACATCTGCGCCCGCAATTCTACATTAAATGAAAATGAGCCGCGCTCCCAGCTAATCAAAGACTGGCTTTTTTCATCCAATAAAATAATTTCTTACAAATACACAAAATTGATTGATACTCTCAGACTCACTAACATTTTAGCAGAGCCCCAAGACCCCAGAGCGAGCCGAGCGAGCAGATTGTCAGAGTTGAGCGCTCGCCCGAGGAACCAATGAGCAAGTGCGCCTGAGATTCACACACGCCACAACCATTGATCCATCAGACAGCTCCGCGCCCGCAAAGCTGGTGGCACAAAAACCACGCTACACTGAGTCGCTGTCCTCAGTGCCGCAAAAAGCATTTCAGTATTTGACAATTTAGTTAAATTTGTGTTTGTACTGTATGTTTAAATACACAATGTTGTTCAAATAACAATATCTGTGAAAAAAAAAAAAATCCTAAGTAAATATATGTGTTATGACGTAAGTACTCGGTATCGGTATCGGTGAGTACTCAAATGCAAGTACTCGTACACTACTCATTTTGTAAAAGAGTGGTATTGCTGCATCCCTAACCACAATAATTTGCGCCCGAACATTGCTTTCAAACAGCTTCCTCTTGCATCCAGTTAATCCTACTGTATGTGGTTAGTCCTTCCTGGTGGTATGCTGACATCACCTTGGATACCGTCGCTCTTGATACATCAAAAAGACTTGCTGTCTTGGTCACAGATGCGTCAGCAAGAGATAAACAATTTGCTCTCTTTTAAACTCTGGTATGTCATGACTGGGCCAATTTACCCATGAAACCTCCCACACTAAAATGACAGGTGTTTCAGTTTCACTGTCCAGTCCCTGTACATCGTTGGAATCTTGGAGAAAATGTGATCAGAGTATGTTAACGACTCTGCTGTCCTGCAGAAATCTCCAGATAAGCAGGTACGGCAGTGTCCTGAACTTTAAAGGGAAACGTCATACACATGAAAGTTGTATTTATCAACTTAGCATTTGCGAAATTTTTAATAATAAACACTGTATTTTCATTTTTTATATTTACAGGTCAATTATTTACGTATTTTGAACACCTTTACGAAAATAACTGAGTTTCAGCTCTAATGAATGAAGTTGTCTCAGTTAGGCGGCCCCAGATGATGATGACATGACTGTATTTAATACAACTCAAATGAGGGCACCGAAGCTATGTTAAATATTCTGGTCTGTATTTTTTGGTAGTTACTCAGTTGCTGCTGTACAGTAATTTTTTTTAAATGCTTAAATTCATTATTGTTAGAGAGTTGGTCTTGTGATGCAATCAGAGACAATAAATAGATACAGCATGACAATACTTTATTGTTATGAACATATAACATATGTAACAATAAATAATATAAAGTCCCAGAAAAATAGATAGAACTAATTAATAAAAGACATATTTAGTGGCAAAAAATATGTGAGAGCACGGGAATCTTAACCGATGTTTGTGTTAGCATGTTTATGTATATAATGTTCCTCAATAAGAAAGTTTAACAGAGCTGTAGACGATTGTAATTGTCCTTCTGGGAACCACCAAATGAACAACTGCAACAATTGCATTCTCAAATGAACCAATCTAATCTTTGCAATGATGGTCAGAAACTATATTGGTCATTGCAGCTTCTAGTCTGCCTGTTCAGTGTGAGGCCCCTCAACCTTTCTTTAGACAAACACAAGGCTTTAAAAATGCACATATTCAGAGAAAATAACAATTTATTAAGGTATTAAAAGTAAAATCAATAAGCAAGTATCCAATTCAAATCAATACTGAGAAAACATATGTGAGCAGAATTATCTATAAGTCTTATCTAACATTCTCAAAAGACAGGAAAAGTGTGAAGCTTTTAGGGCCAAGTCAGATGAAAAGAACATATTTTATATGTTATATTTTATAAGGAATTATAACTTAAACATTAACTAGAACCATTTTGGGACAGTTTTTATGAAGTGATGAGTTTTTTCTCTCTTTCAAGTGAAAACAATATCAGCATCACATGCTACAGAACATTTTTCATATTTTAGGTGGTCTTCTGGAAACTGTAGTTTACGTCTACAAGCAAAGGAATACCAACATACAACTGACATACATCTGGGTCACGCAGGCTTTTTTCTTTACAGGATATCTTAAGCATTTCCCCCAGGTTTAAAAAAAAAAATCAAAATTTTTCTAATGAAGTTTTAAATGTGAAAAAAAAGACTTTAAATGACATTTAAAAGATAATCCAGATGTGTTTAGACAACAGGCTGTTTTTTTTATACTTTACAGGCAAATATAAGTATTCATATTTATATAAGACTAAAGGTTATGCCACTTATTTTGTGTCTCAGAACAGAAACTGCAAATGAGTTTGAAATGCTGAATCTTCAAATGTGATGACAATAATATATTCTGCAGAGTCCATGTCTTGATTAAAACAGCAGGTTGTGACCTACTGGCACTTTGTTGGATCCAAATTAGCTGTGAAACTCTCATCCAACTTTCAATGAAAGGTAAAGGTTTTTTTCTTGCCAAAGAAGAAGAATGCTCATATTTGAACAGCTCAGAAGATGTTATCCAACAGCAAATGACAGCTCTCTTTAAATAAAGCAAAGCACCAAGTATTTTTAAATTAGATGATATGGTTTTACTATGTTTCAGAATCGACATTTGTCCCACTGTGTCTTTTTGGCTAAATGTTTGGTCTCCACTCAGGTCAAAGCTTTTCCTTCAGTTTGGGAAAACTTAAAGGAGTGTGCTCATCGTAACCTGATACCAGCAACTGATGTGGATTGTTCCCTACTGGGCCTCTCTGTTCTTCCCCCCATCAGGCCAAAGCAAGACCTGCTACAATTATGATAGTTGAAGTAATTCCACAAAAGTGGAGGCATCATTAAATAATTCAGCCTCCTAGTTCTGTCTTGGCTTTTCTATACTCATGACATCATTCAAGTCTAATTTAATTCTGCAGCTGTGTGATTCAAAACAGGAAAAAAAAATACTCACACAGGTATCAATTTTTATCAGTAGCCATTAAGAACATTTCCTGGGACAACTGTTAGCTCCAGAAAGTGTTTCTGAACTAATTGAAATCACTGCTCAGAGCCCTCTACAACAAAGCCCTAGAGTGGTCGGATTTGCACGTCTGTGTAAACAAATAGTGTTTAATTTTACATGATTATTTGCTTGGCGCCCAACACCCTAAGAGCACAGCCGTATCATTACTAAGCCAGACTTGCTCATCAGACTGTAAATGGTTCGCTTCATGTATAAAATATCAGAGGGATGGAGTGGCCCTGCATCTGTAAAAAGGCTTGAATGGTCGTTGCAGGAATTTATAGAACACATCAACGCCTTAAACTTCTGATGGTTATGACGACACTTTGACTCCGAGTAGGGTCTGGTTGTTTCATAACTCCACTCATTTCTAACCGGATTTTTATTGACGGACTTTCCTCACACAACCTCAGCAGCAACAACATTACGTAAGTAGTTCAAGCAAAACACAATTTAGGTCAATGCAAACACCCTGGTCCTCATCCTAAACAGAATCTGCTTGGACTCCTACCTACAGGTTGGCGCTAGAGAGCACCATTTGAAAGACAGTTTCTTAACCCAGGTGGCTTCTCTGGTACATAATGAACACCTTGCAGCATTTATAGTTGGCTACTGTGAAACAAAATACAAATATGTGCATTATTGTGATATGTCTTTAAAGAAAAATGATTGTTTGATTATAGAACCATATTCAAACTAATTGGATAGTATTGGAATGTTCCTTTATTTTAGTAACCTCCTTCAGTGAACGGAAACACATTGTATAGGATACTGACACAAAGATTGTTTTTAAGCTTTAATGTCCAAGAAACATGGTGACCTACAGCTGAGATAAACCCAATATTGAAGGAAATTAGAATCAAGCATTGGAACAATATCAATATATACTGTGTATATATATGTATAAATATATATATATATATATATATACATTCACAATTTGTATTTATACAAAATCTAACAAGATGTTTAATACCTGCTTAAAGGTTGTTGATTTTATAAACTTAAGTCTTATTAGAAGAAGTATTCTTAATTATTGCATAGGATTTTGTTGGGTTGTTTTATGTGAAGTTCATGAAATAAAATTTAATATGTGCATTTTTTTTAGCATCTATGAAGAACTCGGTTTCCTTTTTTGTGACCACCAAATTTCCCAATACTTTGAAAAACTCACGTTAAAATTTGAAATAGTTCTCATTTTAATAATAGATTTTTTGCAGTTATTTGTCTGCTTCTGAAACCTGATTTTAATGTCAGTGCACTCAACGTCACAACTTTGGATCCAACTGTAGCACTTTTTGCAATTCAATCGATCTTAGTGTTCTGTCGTTATATTTTAATCCTGTTGACATTTCACCCTTTTTTACATTGAGCAGTTAAAATTAAATGCCAAAAACATACAATCCAATTCATAGCGGTTGGCCAAAGTCAGAATTGTTGGACTTGAAGTTCTAATAATTAAAGAACATCCTTTTAGTACAGAAATAATAATAAAAAAAATTCTATTTGATGTGTTACTCTTAAAATGCACAGTCCTTTTGGTAACCAAACGAAGTGGAGCTATGTTTAGTTAGAGTTTAACTTGAGCTACAGGAGAAAATGAATGTCTACAACTACTGAGGAATCAACTATAGAAGGGAATAAACAGGTTCATTGACATCAAAGAAAAATAAATTATTTTCTTGTTGTTATTTACGTTGTACTCTTAAATATGTTTTAAGAATATTATTGAACAAAATTGTCAGTTCATCATGACAGTCTCTGAAAAGGATGGCAGGTGTGGGAAAAAAAAAGGATATATAAAACATGAGTTCTACTGTGAGGTGATGGGGACTGCATCGGTTTCAGAGGATCCGTGCTTGGAGGGTTTTGCATTGCATATAGACTTTGTCCACAGCTGTCTAGTTTTTATTAACTATTAACCATGTCAGTTAAGGCGCTCAGGAGGTCTAGGTTAGACAAGAAAAAAAACAATCCTTGTAGTGTCTGTTCGGTCATTCCCCCGAAGCCTCTGCAGTGCGGGCCCCGCAGCACCATGTTTGTCTGCACTGCATGCTGAGGTTGTAAATAAAGACCAAGCCACTCATGAGTGCTGCCTCTGCATAGATGATGTCCTAATTAAGATATGCAGTGAAAGGGTTGTAGGGTGTTTTCATTTCATGGTTCACTCCACATTCTCCATGTGCCCGCACATGCACACACAATCACACACACGGAGGGACATTAATCCTTGGGTTTCCATCATAAATAAATTGAATATTCTCTCGCCCAAACTGCTTAATACATCTGCAGCGTCCCGCTAGAGTGCATTTGGTGATTCCTGTTCTATACAACAGATCATTGCTTCCTTCCAACACTTTTATGCAGAAGGAAAATAAACAATTTAGTTAAATGAGTTCTCTAACAAAGGATTAGTAGACTGAATACATTTTCTGTAGATGCGCACGTAGATAAAGAACATGCACGAAAAAACCCAGAAAAGATGTATAGTGGGTCTTGTGATCTCAGTTCTTTTGTTGTAAAATTCAAGTTTTGAATAGATTTTTTTTTTTTTAAATGGGACCCATTTTTTTAGAAACTTACCCTTGGACATTAACGGCAGTTTCTGTTTCTGTTCTGATGTTTTGGTGCATTTACATATAAAAAAAAAGACCATCAGGCTCACAGTAGCTCTCTTGCTTTCTTGTGTTTGTGGCAATCATTTTAAAATTTTATGACAGGTATAAGCCACTTTAAGGTCGGCCCTTTATAATAATTTATTATGGTCTAAAATAACATATTAGTGGGGTCTTTAAGTTTTCCGCTTGGTCACAGTTTTTTAAATCGAAAAATAATCTAAAAGCACTGTACAAAAAGTCATGCTTCTTCTTAGACACACTAAATAATAAAACACCAGTCAGTCATTTTGTGCCCTATTTATTCATTTTAAGGCAAAATCTTTCAAACATGACTTTTTTTTAAGCCGCAGATTAATTTACTTCCGTCTATCATTTCATTTAAAAAACTTTAATTTGTTTTGTAGGTCTTAACCAAATAGACTGAGTCCTTTAAACAAAAACACAACCAGAGGAGCCCAGCTATTGCTAAGGGAAAACAAGACATTTCACATCCAATGTTTCATTTCAGTCTCCCTGATTTTCTTGGTAAAATGATTTATGCATAATTGGCTTCAATTAACTTGGGTTCCTCTTCTTTAATGATTCTGGAACCCTATAAAATCTAATGCAGCTAATTATACTCTGAATATCCCTAGTAACTGTAAGCTACTCTGTATGATCAGATTATCAGATGAACTCACAATAAAAAAAAGGATAACATATTAAGTTTGGTGTAAACTACTCCACTGAGGTTTATAACATTGTTCCAGTGTGTGTGTGTGTGTGTGTGTGTGTGTGTGTGTGTGTGTGTGTGTGTGTGTGTGTGTGTGTGTGTGTGTGTGTGTGTGTGTGTGTGTGTGTGTGTGTGTGTGTGTGTGTGTGTGTGCTACAGTAGCAAGAGCAGCACAGAGCCAGAGGGCTCAATGTTTGATCCCTGCCTGTAAAATGGATTATCTGGTGGCAGGACGGTGAAAGGATAGCAGTGTGTTTGCACTGAAATAGGTGAGCGAGTGTGTCCAGGTGTGTGCGCGTGTGTGTTTGATTCAGTAGCGGACAGCCCTGGGGACCCGTGCGGCCCCTGAGGAAACGTGTCTTAAGAAGCTTGCCGTGGCTCCAACTAATGCTCCCTTTGTCACCCAAACAGGGCGGGAAAAATAATCAATAGCCTTTGATAGCTACTATTAGGGTTTTAACAAGCTTTTCCTCATGCTGGGCTGCTCCATCAAGGAGAAACGGAGGGAGCCAAACAAGTATTCATCATCGCGTCCTTTATAACCTCTCTGTCTCTACGGACCCTACTGTAGTTTGCCTGTCGCGTCAGGACTTTTAAATAATCATATTTAAGAAAAGATATGTTCATATGGGCCTAAGCGTGCTTTGACTATGATTACATTTCAGTGTAATCTTAAAATATTCTCCTCACTTATTAAGAACACTAGTAAAACTAAACAAATATCCCTAAAATAAAATTACTTTTTACAGCAGCAAAATAAATTCAGTTTAAAAACTTGCAGGCCTTTAATTAAATGCTATTTATGCAACAGAAGAAAAGAACGGATTAGAAAATACAAAAAACATTTTTCATTATTGGATGATGTGACATTACTTGTTATTTAATTTCACATGCTGCCCTTAAAGAAAGACATAATTATGTTGATATTTATTAAAGGGCTAAGGACAACAGGCTCTTAATGTTTTCTAGAAAAAGAAAAAAGACAAAAATGTTTAATCAGCTCTAACTGTAACAAACAATTACAAATTACAAATTTATATCAGGCCCATATGCAGTTAGAGAATGTTAGGTAGGGGAAAAAAAATCAGGTTTGCTGTAAGCAAAGAAGGGCTTGTTTCTTTAAAACAATCATTAGATATAATAGACATGTGGTTTTGTTCTGATGCCACTTTTTCCCATCATATAATCTCAAATCTTTGCCGGCACTTAACTGGAACGAAGGACTTTGGCCAAATGAGATGTAGAGAAATATTACAAGTGGGAAAATAAGAAGAAAAGCACTTTATGCCCATGAGTATCTACAGAGCTGTATCTGTGATGCTGTGGGCCTGGTTTCTGCTTTTTTTTGAGAGTATCTTATCATGAGCTCTAAGAAATAAAGGACATTTTTGAAAACACGTCTCATAGATTGTAAAAAACAATAACTGAAACTGAGTAGTTTGGGTGTTTGAGCTTAATAGAAAAAAGCAAACAGCACAAAAGTTTTAAAATGCTAATAAAGAAATAAGACAAAAAACACTCCTGTTTCTACTACCATTAAATACATGTGACTGAAAATTCAGTGTGATATTGTGCTGCTGCAGTTAAAAAGGAAATTATTATTATTATTATTATTTTTATGCTTAAAAGGAGTGGCAATAAGAGGCTTCTTTTATCTGTAAAGGGTGAACTACATTTTTTTTTTTCACTCAGGTACGGGCCAACATCTGCAGCACCGGCATAGAGGAGCACCTCAGCTAAACTAAATTTAATTTGCTACATCTGTGTTTCTCACATCATTAGAATAATTGTTCCCACATCAGCTGTTTCCCTGCTGTTATCTATCAATTTTCTTCCCCTCAAACCCAAATGATGTGTTCATTTCAAGGACTCATATGAGCTTTTTTATTTCTTCCCATTTTGTTTTCTTTTTAATCCCCAACCACTTCTGTCAGAATTAACCCCCTCACTTTAAAATGCTTGATACTAATAACCATAATTAACCCAAAATGGAACTTAAATAATTACAGACAAGAAGGATTGCTCATTCAAGAGAACGGCAAATTATTCGTCTTTTTGAGAGGCTGATCAAGGTGTATTGTGTTATATTCCCCTTAACATTTTATCTTCATTTGCTGAGAAGTTCCATTAAATACAGCTTTGCCACTCACCAGTTCACAGCACAGACAACACTGCATGCATACTATCAGAATTACAAGAGTGACTAAGTATTAAAAAACCCTGAGTAAGGTCACATATTTAACAGAAATTTTATCAAATATATTCAAAGGTGGAGCAGGACATGACCAAGGACAGCAAGGAAGCAGTGAGGTGTATGCTGATGGATGGGTTATAGAATGAAGGAGGCAAGGAGACAAGTCTGAGTGGTGGAGTCATGACCCCCAGATAGTTGAAGAGTGAAATACTGGATTTACAATTTGTTAGTGAGACCTGTTGCAATGCCTAATATTTACCTTTACTGTGCAAAACTATAGAAAACTGTTGTTTTTATTTTCTGACTCCAAATCAGATTCAGGTTTCTCAGTCTGCCAAATACCTGTAATCCTGATATTGAGGAAGGAAGCAGATTCTGTGTCACAGAGGTAAACCTTGAAACTAGACTAAAAGTAAAAGTCTTTCAGAAGTTACTTTCGTGAGCTGGAGATATCCTAGCAAAACAATTCCTGTACCAACATGGAGGGGGGGGGGGTGCTCAGAGAAGAAGCTTATAGTTTGTAAGTGTGTTAAAGAGACTTTGGCTCTGATTAAGTGAAAGTTGAAATATTTGACAACGATATACAATCATTGTAGAGAAACTTAGGCACCTGAATGTCTTAGAAAGTTCAAACGTAAGCACAAAGGACTCTCTCCAATTGACAATGAGCTTAAGTGTCATGGAAAATGAAAAACAAAATGACTTGAGGGAAACAAAGTCAATGTTTTGGAAAGACACAAAGCCTTGATATTGGTCCCAGAGCAAATTTTAGTCTGAAATTTTCAATGGTAAAACTACAGCAAACACATGGAAGAAAACCCTATAATGTAGGAATTAAGAGGCAATTTCGTAAAAAAAATTAATGTTTTTCATGAACATTCAGCAAATAAGAATTATTTTATTAATTCTAAATAACTGATTTAAACAAAAGATTTAATGTCGGATTACCAAAACATTTTTTTTATGTTTTCTATATAAAATTCTGATTGTAAAAGGCAAAACTAACTTGGCAGAGGACAAAAAATAAAGAATATTATCAGAAGAGTTTTAAATCCACTTTAAAATGTGTGCTGAGAAAGCATAACAGCGAGACGTAGTGTGGACGCTAAATATAGAAAGAAGAAATACAGAAGCACAGGTTTGTGGCTGAAGAGAAAGGGAATATGTTAAGGTTGGGTATGACAGAGCAGGATGTTGATGATACAATGTTGTATCCCCTAAAGGGAGCAAAGCATACTTTTTGAACTAAGAAATATATTGACATCAGCTATGTTTACCGGCAATCAATCTCTGGAAAACGAAGGGCAAGTATCATTCATTCCTGTTAGGTAAGGGGCCATAATGGCAAAGGGATGTCACAGCTGTCAGATTGCGAGCTCAATGTTCTCTCCCAGGAAGATGCAATATAGACCATTATAGGGGTCTGGTTTGATTCATTTGACTATCGCAGTCAAAGATTGTACACAGGCTGGCACAGCTAGCAACACACAGCAAATGCACAAATAACAGAGCTTATTTGAAAAGCTGCAACTTTTCTGTTGTATTCTAAACAACAGAAGCCTTGAAAAGCTTAAAAGTAAACCTCCTGAAACATTTGTCGTTGGATGGCACTGATGCGGAAATAGAACCTGCTGAAAGAATGGAAGGAAAACTGAGTCAATGAAACCCTATCTGTCAATCTGCAATCCTGGTTTCCTCCTTATCTCATGCTGCAAAAGGACCGAGGACAGGGCAGATTTGTTTTAGAGGGCTTTACAGTAATGCTCGGCGGGTCAAATTATTCCTGGAGCCCCGAGTTTAATTATTTCCTCTCGCATCAATACAGCCCACCGATGCCATTTCCGTGTTGATCTGATTAAAGAAATATTACATTCTGCCAGGGCACAAGCAAATTGACTTTGGTGGCAAGGTCTTGACAAGAACCAGACAGACAGCTTTATGCATCAGTAACGGCGTAACCATGTTATCCATGCACTGCTTCCTTCAGTGAAAAGCAAAACGCAGGCTGTTTCCAAAGAAGACAAAAGAACAGGGGGCGGAAGGTCAGCATTAAGATGTTGAGGACTGTCATGTTTACGCCTTCTCTGAGAATATTTGTCATTGGGACCATGAAAGCCACATTGTAACAGCAACTCAGGTATGAATTTAATGTTCTAGAAAAATGTTCCCGGTACCTTCATTGTAGACTAAAGTCTTTTGAAGGAGATTCCCAGCTGAACATAGATATGGGCTTTAATTGGACCATTCCGACACATAAATATACTTTGATCTGAGTCGTTTTGATTTAGTTCTGGATTTTATCTTGTAAAAAGACATATATCCAAACCTCCCCGAACATGATGCAACCACTGCCATGTTTCACTGGTGGTATGGGATGCGCACAGTTTTGCAGTGGTAGGGAACTTTAATTCAGAACTGGTATGGCTTTCTTCTTTTATCTCTTCCATAAATACCAGATTTATTGAATGAATGACTAACAATTATCCTTTCACCTGAACTCTGCTCCTCTGCAGTTCCTCCACAGTTACAAGGCATCTCTTAGCTGCCTTTCAAATTAATGCTATCCTTGCTTGTCACTTTATATGGATGACAATATCTTGGGTTGCAGGTGTTTCAAACTATTAGACTTTTTTGTATGATGGTGTAGACATGTATACCTTCTGTGCACCCTGGTCATCACAATGCTGTATATTCTGTAATGTTCTTTCAAAAGAAAACAGATGCTAAAGACACTAATCTAAGACTTACATAGACGAACTAAAATTCTTAATCAAATTGGTATTTGTTGCTAAAACACTAAAAAAATTACTTCTATTCAACACAAAATATACCTCTTGGTTGTTGTTAACTCCGTTGCTGCTTATTTTAGCTTAATTGATTGAGATGGGACTTTGGCCAGAAAGCACACAATAAATAAATGGATTTTTAGTTATTTAGTGTAAAACAACAGAATAAACTCAACATCAACCTGAGGGGTATCTGTTTTCAAATCTTTGCTATGCAAGACTATTCTGAAAGAATATGACAAACATGTGTCATCACAAAAATTAAAAAGTAAAAAAATTAATTACTCAAACAAATAAGCCTTTTTTGATTTAGTGATACAAATCTTTTTTATATTAACTATTTCAATATCTACTGTGTATAAGAAGAAAAAGAAAAAATTATTTTCTGGTTTTCAATTGTGATTTTGATTTTTACATAAAGTCGTTAAATCAAGTTATAATGCTAAAGCCATTCAAATTAGACCCTGCCCTTGAAAGACTACAAAGCTTAAGCACCAATTTCATTTTAATGTAAATTTATATGCTCTGAAATGCTCTTACATATCGTATTCATGTTCATATGTTGTTGGTATCTTTCTTCTTTCTCTAATACTTTATTAACTACTAGTTAGCTCCACTATTAGCAGGCCCACCACTGCAAACCCCTGAGACTTTCCCAAACACTATTTTTTAGAGATAAGATTAAGTCAAATGCCAAGTAGAGGACTGACTTCTAAGGCATTTGGTTGGTGATGGACTTTTTGAGTTAAGGCACAGAAAATGAATGCATTCTAAACTTTCCACATTTTAATTGTCTAATAAGAAAAACACAAGTCCTTTTATTTTCATTTTACAACTATGCACTAAAACATGACAATATTTATGGTTAAGATGTGAAAGAATCTATGGAAATAGGTGTGGTTAATGGCTGTGAATACTTTAGCAAAATAACTTGTGCTTGAAGAAGATAATTGTATAAGGAAATGTAAAAAACAAGTACAGTGATGAAAATCAACAATCATGTAAAAGGGGAAGCAGAATGACAGATCCTTGGAAGAAAGCTGGGGCTAAGAATGAATCCATGTGTTGTGGGAAACACCTGTAGTCCAGACAGGTGTTTTTCACTTTCCCTTGCAGGACCCCGTGATTAGGAGCTCCCACGCTCGCCTTACCATGTCAAAGGCAAGCTTCTCCCCCATCAGGGCTGAGGATACCCTGGGTGAAATCATGGTTAATTAGGCAGCAGAAAGCTACAGACTGGATATTTGATGGAATCTGGGCTTTTGAACAGATCAGCGTTGAACAGATCAGCACGTACTGTATGCAGAAGAAAGCATGTTGCAGGGGCAAAAAAGAAAAATGTATTGAAACATCAATATTATTATCCTAGTTAAGTTAAAGGATTAGTTTGCCTAATTACAATTTTATTTTGTTGAGAGTGAAACAATTAAACAAATTAATTAATGATTCTACATGAGAAGGCCCAAAACAAAAATTAAAGTTGAAGACCAAACATTATACTTTAAACCATATAACATGTGCCTGTCTGAGCCGCTCATACATAGGGAAGCAATCACAGAAAGAGGGAGAAGGTGTAATCATGCACAGCTGCAGAGGCGGTGGGTTAAAAGAAGGCTGCATTACTCAGCACTAAAGACTTTCACCTGGGCAGCTTACTGTAGCTATCCAACATTAAATACTTTCACCTGTTCGGAGCCAGGTTCTAGGTTTTATTCGTGTTTCACTGCTAGCTGAAAGAAAACACCCTGTACATGACTTCCAATAAACGATCAGGTGAGGAAGGGTTTATAGTCGGCAGTGTTTTGGCTTCTGGGTCAAAATTTGCTTACATGCTTTTTGGGGGATCATTTTATTTTAGAGTTAAAAATGTTGGGGTAGCAATAGCTGCCATGTGTGATGTGACAGTTCTACTGAAACCAGGTATTTCCATACCTTGAAATCAAACGAAGAAAGGTTGGTTTATAAACCAAATTAAAAATTAGTTTGGGAGTATACGGATACGACAGATTTTCTTTCTTTAATTTATTTTTTGTTCATGTTTCAAAATGCAAACATTCATTCAGCCTTTGAACTGTTATTCAGACTCGATCTTGTTTTGAGTAAGCCTTAACAATTCAATAACTTTATTTTTTTCTGTCATTTATCCTGACAGAACTTGTGCAGCCAAGTCAGACTTATCAGCACGCTTGCTTGAACACACTTTTAACATACTCAACAAAAAAAGACGACTTTTAGTCCCTTGGCCACTTCGTTAGCACTTTAGGGGTTATTGTCTAATTGCAAGACCGATTTTTGTTTTCCACTGATTTTTGATTATGTTTAATAATCTATCAGAACGGCTTTGGTTTCTGTTTTTAATGCCAAGACTAGAAATGCTTCTCAGATTTACAAAGACCTTGTCCTTGTCGAAACAACCAGAACAAGTAGATTCCATTGCCACAGCTTTTTTATGGCATCATGGCAAACTTATAAAAATAAAAATAAAACACTGCAACACATACAATTGTAAATTTCGACTAGAATATTCTGTACTTTTTAGAGTATCTTAAAAAAAAAATCTGTATATTTGAAAGAAAAAAAAAATCATAATTCTTACTTTTCCTTAAAGAACTGCTCAAATCCACTCTTGCATCACAGTGGTAAACCTGATGTTTGTGGAGCTTCACGTCATCCTGTAACCTGAAGTCATCTTTACAACCATATTTTCACTGAGAATTGCTGCAAACAAAAGTTTTGTTTTCTAATACCAAACAACAGTTCAGGGTAATGCCACTTTAAGCAGAGTTAAGATTCAGGACTGAGGGAAGGCAGTGAGTGCCAAACAATACAGGGGGAATTTCAGTTTTGGCATGACTTCTTCTCTGGAGCTACCACTGCTGAGAGATCAGAGCTCCACAATTTACTTCCTCCAGGCACACTATTCAATACACAGAGGTCATATGATATGTATACCGTCCTCCACTCACATAAACATGCATACTCAGATATTCAAAGTCATAATGTGTGCATGCACACTCTGACTGTAGCTACATCTGTTCTGTGCAGCCATAAGCTGTTTTCTGCACAATATTTAGCAGAGCCATGATGTTAGAGGCAATGAGATGTAAAAATGAGGGTCAGGGTGCAATAGTAAAAATCATTGATTATCCATTAGCAAAAATATACATATTTGTTTGTTTGTTTTTGCCAAAACATGGAGTTGTCTTGTTCTAAATCCTTATTTTACTGAAAAGTTTCACTTTTACATTTGAAGTTTTGACATTTACTCATACCTAAATGTTTTTTTTTTCTTATCTTAATTTATATTTGACTTGGTGTTATTGAATCTATCTGTACATCACATTTTTACATTTGTTTGATTTGGATTTAAGCTTTATTAAGTAAAAATACATTGCCTATGATGATTAAGACTCATCAGCATTGTAAAAGTTAGTTTATAAATAAAACACACACAACATAGAAGTTACAAGTTACTGACTATTACTTAAGCAAGAGATACATTATAAATATTTTCTGGGGAGATTAGAAGATTACCTAGAAACAGGTTTTCATTTATCAAAAAAATATCTCTTGCAGATCGAGACAGCCCCATAGCATGTAAATATAAAAGATCCATTCCAGAATTTTACCCCTTCATGGTTTTTCTTTATTCATACAACCCACTGAAAGTTACTGCTTAAAAATATATCAATAATATCCAATGTAATTTAAATAACATTTTTGAGATGCTAAGAATAAAGCATAAAGCCAACATAAAGCCTGTAAAACACAGAGACTTGACCATGCATGTACCTTGGTGCACATTCAAATGTACAGTGAAATGCTGTTTGAATAGTAAAACATTATCTCAGTATAGTTATACAAAGTATTTTATCTATCATAACATTCTTTTGAGAATAAACACACATGACCTAAGCAGATGTTCTTTCTTGATACATGTAAAGTTTTAATCATTCTTTTGGTAATTTTAGTGCGATATGATTTACATCTCAAAAAGATCAGGAAAGCCTCATGGTGACCTCTTCCCTTGGTATTTATTAAGACACCAAATGGGGTTCCTCAAGGCTCTGTTCTCTCTTTCACTTTTTTTAACATCTATAAAGTCTATTTGATCAGGTCGTAGATTATTACAAAAATATTTTCAAACGTTATGCACATTAATATAATCCATTATAGTCACTGAATAAGAAGTATGTTTCACATCAAGACGATGACGGAGAAGAATTCACTTCAGGTTAACACAAAGAAAAAACTCGAATGTAAATTTTAACAAGCATTAAAGTGTTTTAGTAACAGCCAAATATATATATATATATATATATATATATATATATATATATATATATATATATATATAGGCACACTTTTCCTCCCAGGATCCACAGAGCATGTGGAAGGGCATCAAGTGCATTACAGATTATAAATCTAAAGCTACACAATGCCCCAAAGACCCCTCCCTGCCTGCGGCTCTCAACCAATTCTACGCCCGGTTTGAGAACCCTGACACCCTCCACAGCACCAGAATCACAACTTCACCAGGAGAAGAACCCATCAGTGTGACTCCAGCAGAAGTAAGGAGGACGCTGAGGAGGATCAACCCCCGGAAAGCTGCTGGCCCAGACAACATCCCCGGACGGGTGCTGAGAGAGTGTGCTGACCAGCTCTCAGACGTGCTGGTGGACATCTTCAACGCCTCCCTCATCCAGGCAGCTGTCCCCACCTGCCTGAAGACCGCCACCATCATCCCGGTCCCCAAGAGCTCCGCAGTGACAGGTCTGAATGACTATCGGCCAGTAGCCCTCACACTGATAGTCACAAAGTGCCTCGAGAGACTGGTTCAGACCCACATCAAAGCCAACATCAGCGCCACCGTTGATCCACACCAGTATGCATACAGGAATAATCGATCCACAGAGGACGCCATTTCCTCCGTGATCCACACTGCCCTCACCCACCTGGAGCAGAAGGATTCTTACGTCCGTATGCTGTTTGTGGACTTCACATCTGCTTTCAACACCATGATTCCTCAGACTCTGATTAATAAACTCTCCTCACTTGGACTGAGCTCTTCCATCTGCAACTGGGTCCTAGACTTCCTGACCAACAGGCCGCCGTCTGTGACGATTCACTACATCACCTCCCCCACCATCACCCTCAGCACTGGCTCCCCTCAGGGCTGTGTGCTGAGCCCCCTCCTGTTCACATTGCTCACATATGACTGCTCACCTATCCATCCAGGCTGTCATATTGTGAAGTTTGTGGATGACACAGCAGAGGTTGGATGCATCACAAACAGTGATGAGTCCAGCTACAGGCAGGAGGTGGAACACCTGGAGGGCTGGTGCAGAGATAACAACCTCTGCATTAATGTAAACAAAACAAGGAGATGATTGTGGACTTCAGAAGGGGCAAGCATGCCCACCTCCCCGTGCACATGGGGGGATCTGCGGTGGAAGTGGTCAACAGCTACAGGTACTTGGGTGTACACCTGAGTAACAACCTCACCTGGAGCAACAACACTTCCATTCTGGTCAGGAAGGCACACCAGCGGCTCTACTTCCTCAGGAGGTTGAAAAGAGCTGGACTCGGGATCTCAGTTCTCACCTCCTTCTACAGATGTGCGGTGGAGAGCGTTTTGTGCTCCAGCATCAATGTGTGGCATGGAAGCTGCTCTGCTGCAGACAGGAAAGCTCTGCAGAGAGTGGTGAAGGCTGCACAGAGGACTGTTGGAGTCAGCCTCCCCAGCACCACAGACATTTACACCTCCAGATGCAGGAAGAGGGCCTCCGGCATTAAGAAGGACCCCACACACCCAGCACACTCACTTTTTGTCCCGCTTGCCTCAGGCAGGAGGCTGCGGAGAAACGGCTTCATTCCTGAACCTGTGAAACTCTCAAACACACTCAATTACAAATGAAAAACACTTTCTCATTTAACCGGCACTGTTCACTTTAATATTACACTTTAAAATGTCACTTTAAAATGTCACTTAATATGTCACTTGCACTCCGAATTTTCATTGCTGCTATGTCCGATTCCCATATTTTAGATTCTGTGTACATATTGTAGATTCTGTGTAGTCAAATCCTATTTCTCGTATAGTTCTATATATTTTATTATATTATTTAAAATTGCTATCAGGGTGTAAACTGGACCGGGGGATTAGAATTTCGTCCCACCTCATGTACCACATGTGATGTGATGACAAATAAAATTCCTTGATCTCTTGATATATATTCTTAAAATATAGAAAAAATTCAAAAGTTAGAAATATGACAAAGAAATTGTCAAAAAATAATACGTTTATAATAATAAAAGTGTAGCTTCAATTGTTTATTTTATTATTTTTCTTACTCTAAGTTTTTGCACCAAAAAGAACAACACATACTTTAGTGAACTCTCCTAAATCTATCTTTGTGTCTTCATTAATTAATTTAAGTGAAGCTCTTTTTTTTTTTACTAAGTAAACGTTGACATTCTGCGCATACATTAAGCCCATCTGACAGAAACGTTACCCCATCTGATATTATACTATACGCTGGCAGCACAAACAAGATTTTACAGCCAGCATGCTAAGAATCAGGGAAATATTAAACAAAGAATGAGAGAGCAGACGTTGAAAAATACCTGCTGGCCCAATACTGAGGCTCCATATGCCCAGATCAGCTCTGACTTCTGGCTGACCGGCCGGTATGCCCACTCTCTCTCAGACTTAAATACACACTCACAAATACACAGACATGCTCACACACATGCTGCACATGCTTCACTGGGGACAAGCTAGCAAGAGTAATCCTTGCCTACTTTTCTGCCGAGGGCATCCTGAAGCACTGACTACACACAGCAAGATTACTATATCTAATACTACTACTACTACTACTACAGAGGATAAAGAGGAAATTCAGAAGGTTGGATGAAGGATGATAGTGAAACAAGTTGTAATCAAAATCATACTGAGGAACTGAAGTTAAAAACAGTGACAAGGTTTGGAGGTAAATGGTAAAGATAAAGAGAAATCAAAAGGGAGAACTGAGACAATGAGAAGTAAGGCAATATTGAAGTTTATATTTTTTCTAATGAAAACAGTTTTAAGACCTGAGAATCCCACCAAACAAGCTTTTTTATCCAGATAAGGTTCGTGGCTCGTGTAACATCTGTTTCTAATTTGCTCTGATTGACAACAAGACAAAGGGAAGTGATTACTTTAGAGACCCATCCCACTGCACATGCAGTTGAAACACTGTATAAAAAGACCCATATTTTTTTTGTAACTAACATAAGCTGGTAGGCCACTCAGCAAAGAAGTAACAGCATAAAAACCTATTATAGTTTACAAATATGCAAGAGAACCAAAACCCTTATTTGTAGGGACATTTGCTGAAATACAGGGGTGGCAGTATCATGTTGTATTTAAGCAACACTGAAGAAGTTTCAGATTTGGTTGACCTTGGCGACCAGTGGAGGTGTAAAATATAGATTCAAACAATTGTGATCGGTGCAGCACAAAAACGCAGGCATTTTTTTCTTATTTTCAGTCAGAATATGAGCGATAGATTTTATCTAAACACTGCACAAACTAAAATGTATGTAACAAGTGTATAAGTGGCAAATTTGGTCATATTAGTGGGAATAAATAATAAATAAACCATAAATATCAATTTTATGGTACCAATCGAAAAGGATTAAGGATTGTACATGTCTAAAATAAACATAAAAAATTATGTTTTTATTGTCAGTATTAAAATCATCTTCTTTAAAATGATTCATCAAGGCCTTCTTCAGTTGTTTTTGTTATTTTACGATCATAATTTAAATTGTTAGGATTTGTCTTTGTCTGAAATCAAAACCTATGGCCTAAAACAAGTGTGGGGAAAAAACACAAATTTTCTGTAAACCTACGTTAAAGCATGTAGAATCTGAAACTAGTAGGTTTTTAAGTAGATTTGTATGTTTTTAAGGAAGCAAAAGAAGTTTAATGAGTAATTCCAGTACTCTGAAAGTACAAAATATGCCTTACTGGGGTAGGGGGATGGGTATTTAAAGGGTTAGGTCAAATGCATACTGCCTCCAACCAAACACACACAGTTGTCCCATTGCTCTCATCGCTCTCACTGATGAAAGGTGTGCCTCTGCTCATGGGTCGTTGGTCGCGGACTTCTCCATAGATGGCTCATTGGAGAGTGCAAGGACCCCTTCATCTTTCACAGTGACAGGTCTCGGACACTGGGCCCTCCTGACAGACGATCTATATTTCAGCAGAGGGGGAGTGGAGCTAATGGCCTTGACTCCAGGCCTTAGCAATGATCACGTCTAGATTTTCAGTGACATACACCAACATCGGAACCCACCATCAAACGAGGGCTTTTATCATGCTATTTGGACAAGACCCAAACAGAAAGGGTAATACCTCACAAACTGATCTGGGTTCTATCATCATCCGTAACAGTGTACTTCCAACGCAGAAAGGTTTCCTCACAATGACCTAGACTTTTCCATATAAAAGTAATGACCTTTAAAAAATAAGTCTTTAATTATTCTAAATAGGAAGTACAAATAACACTATCACGTTTTAAATTGAGCTTTAACATTTGTTAGGACTATTGAACGTACTTAAAATTACTGCACTGACTAAGTATTTACTATTAGTTCGTGGACCTATAGGACGATACAAAAGTTTTAATCCATCCCCTCTCATTTTTAGCTTCTGTTCGAGGGTTCAACAGGTTTTATGAAGGGTCTCAGGGTTCCTACAAGCCCTTTTCTGTTTTAAATTTAATACTTTAATAGGCTCCCTTTCAAGTATTTTATAGGGTTTATGGACACTATTCATTATTGATGAAAATTTGAATACAAAACTTTGAACTTGGTAAGTTTTTTTATTATCTGTTTTCTTTACAGAAATAATGGACTAACACAGTCACAATGTGGGCCTTTAATCTAGTCATATGCTAAAGGGCTATTAATCAGTTGTATCGCATCTGGACGAACTCAATCAAAAAAGGTTGGTACCAAATATACCGGCATTGGGGGTTTACCAAAGATTACATGAAAAAGCCACTTTTCCACATTCCCATTGTTTCCCAGACGGGATTAAGAATCTTTCAACAGCTGCTTTTCCACTTCCTTTCCATCGTTTTATCTGAAAACCCAAAAAATAAAAATTCCTACAGAAGCTGAACAGTGTCTGGGGCCCTATTACAAACATTTCATATTGTTTATGACTATATATACATAATTCACAATGCTAATTCGTAAAATACTTGAATAGGAGCAAAAAAACATATTAATAACTTGGGGGGGGGTGGGTAATTTAACTTAGTTTACTTGGAAGAAAAATGATCTGGAGACAGATGAAGACATTTGCATTTAATATTTTAAGAGGTCACATGACAGTTACAAAATATTCTGTTTTCTGCTTTTCCACACTGAATGTCTGGCCATACCAGTTGTTCTCTAAAACAAACAAAAACTGATTGGTAAAGGTGCACCAGGGATAGGCAAAGCCTGGAGAGGATTATCAAGCAAAATAAATGAAATATTTACGGCAAGGCTCACAATGACTGGACTGAGGCTTGAGTCAGTGCATCAAGACACCAAAAAAGCCTATACACACCCTACAAATGATGCATTCCTCAAGTCACGCCACCTACAACCCAAAACATTCAAAAGTGTCTTACATCGACTAAGGAGGATTAGAAATGCACCGTAATTCAGAGGTCCTAAATCCTCTTAAGAACAAAATAAAGTCCAGTGTTATTTTTCCACCGTCAATTATGGTTTACGGTACCATGTCACCTGTTGGTGTTATCCATTAGGTTTTCTGAAGTTCAGTCAGCATAAATCACCTTCCACCAAAGGTTCCAAAACTTGGTTCAATGACTATGGTGCTGCAGTGTTTGATTGGTCAGCCAACTGCCCTGAACCACATATGGAAGAGGAAGAGGAGAAATCAGACCCAACAATTGCATTACACCTTAGCAGAACCACAGGTTAAATGCCTGCATGTCAAGCTCCATTGATGCACTAGTACAACTATTCAGGGGATAGAAATGACTATATCCATCAGCGGCCTGGCATTTATGTTTAAAACCTAAATTTCATATTGATACATAATTGTCTTATCTTTATAGTCAAATGTCCAGAGATACTAAGTTAGTTGCCACCTGCAAGTTACAAGCAACTATGCAAATATGTACAAGCCTCTTGTTGGATAATTATTGCATGTTATCAGCATTAAGTTATACAGGCCTATTTGATTCAATAATCCACAACTACAAGTATCTTGTGGTTGTGGAAAAGTTTTAGGAAACAACCAGCAGAAAAAACATCTATTGAGATTGCAGAAACTAAAATGTAATCAAGACAACACATTATTCAATACTGTAAGATTAGAAAAGAGGCAAACCATCCTCTTTGAGGAAGTAATGGGGTTAAAACAACCTGAGTGATTATGATTGGTGATCAATGAAAACTAAATCAAATAGAAGAAAAACTAAAGTAGAATTACTTAGCGGATGCTCCTGGAAAAGGCTTCAATTAAATAGGGGACCATGAAGATTGAACTCTAGAGCAATGGAAGAAGTTTATGTGGTTTGCTGAGGCCATATTTTTCCTCTTTTAGAGCAACGGGTGCTACAGGTTAAGAAGAGTGGCAGATAAGACAATGCACCCATCATGTCTAGTGTCTACTGTACCAGTAGAGGAAGGTGCTATGATCTGAGTTTTCTGCAGGTTGTCAGGTCTAGGTTCATGTTCAGATAATATAAAATGAAAATATTTTTTTTTTAAACTTGAAACATAAAATAACTGCAAAGCTGAGGTTAGAACAATATCATTCAAATGTCTTTTTTTTATTCTGGATGTCAAAAATATGTATTACATTTATACACCTCATTTACCAACGATCAATTCAATGTAAATTATCTTGTCTCATTTCAAACACCTCAAGGATAATTAGCCACAGCTTAGGCTGAAAAAAAAATGAAGATGAAAGTAAAAATGTGATCACCTCTGAATTAAAGTAGCAAGAAAACTAATACATATACTCAACCTTGATAAAATGATTATACACTGATTAGATTTTCTTTAAAACACTGGTGGTGATTTGTGAAACACTTCAGGATTCATTTTTACAATGACACCATTTTTGATGCTCATTTTTATTTTGTCATTGCTTAAAAAAAAAACGGGTTGTTGGGTTTGCATCACTCTTTCATGTGTGTGATGTTCTCCCTGTACATGCTTTCCCTTTTACATTAAACAAGCTCTAGTGTTGTGGTATCGTCCGTAAATGTAGTTATTAGGTTTTACTCCAAAGTGCAAGAACAATGTGCAAAGCAGTGGACTTTACATCAAACCTTTAGTGGTCCCAGCAGTTACCAGATAGAAAGTGTGTTGCTATTTTCAATGCAGGCTGAGTAAGGTCTCTCATTCTTCATGTTTAAAATCCAAACAGCAGGAGTTTCTCTCTTATTCTTTAAGTAAAAAAGGCATGTGACAATCCAAGTGTTAAATATAACCATAGATACGACAGAGGGAACTCTGATTCATAGCATTTTGACCTTTTGAAAAACTGCGCCATGGGCACTTTTATCTCTCCAAAGCCCACCGAGACTCACCTCATGGAATAAATCCACGTATGCTCAGTCTGTAGGAATAATCATCAAAAACTAATCACATAATCATGTAGGCAAAGTGGGTAATTATATAACTCTTGTCTTTTTCTACCATTGTAAACCCTTTAGGGGTGTGACACGGTAACCTTTCATGCGCCGAACACCACAGCTGGAAATTAAAATAGGAAGGCCATTTAAAAAAAGATGAATGAGTGAATGTAGAAAGGTTTTTTTTTTGGTTTTTTTATGGGGACATGAAACTGAACTCTTTCTTATGAATATGCATATTCATATGTAGTCACAGTCAACACGAAAGACAATGGGGACTCCAAGTTTGTTGGCCCCACTGGGCGTATTCAACCCAATCCCGTACAAAGACAAATTTTCCGCTGAGGCCTAGTCAGTGATGGCATGGAGGGAAGCTCAAGCACCCCTGAGCGTCCCTGAATCAGACAGACAGGAAGTCGTCCTGCAGATACCCCTGTCCCCATGGCGATTCCCATGAATTCCCACAATTCCGCTGCCTCGTTGGTTGGTTACGTATTCAGCGGAGCGCTGCTGTGCTCCCCTTGAGCCGGGTCGTAAAGGCAGACGTGGGGGACCATGAGACGGAAAAAATCATATTCCATTCACCGACACAACATGACCCAGATAACAGTAGATTGCCCTTTTTAGTCATGATAAAATTGCTTTTGTGTCTTAAGTTACAAGACCGAAAAAAGTAACAAAGATCCAAATGAATAGGGGGTGCTTCAAAGGTTAATCCTTTACAAGGGAGATCATAGCATCCCTTCTTTAAGGAACAGAAGAAAATCTATCTCTTCTCTTTCCCCCTTTCCACTTTTATGTCTTGCCATAAAGACTGGGTTTTATGTACACTCGAATGGCTGAGGCTCACAGAACATGCATATGAATGAGGAAGAACCACATGGGACCAATATATCTTTACAAACAGATCTGCACATATATAGGCCGAGGAATAGGGCATAAGAAAGGATAGGAAAATTTATAAAAACAGATATAAAGGAGGATAAGAAGGTAAGCAAGATGAAGGAGTGGAAAAGATGATTGAAGAAGGAAGAGACAGTCTGGAGGAAAATAATGAAAGAAAAGCAGTCTGAAGCCATAATCACAAAACCAAAGCTGGAGGAGCAAGGTTGACGTGCAGCCTGTTTAATGGCTCCCACATGAGGTTGTTGTTGAGAGCCTGGCTCTGGCTCTCTGCAGGGATTTCAGTCTCGGCAATGAAGGACTTTTCTTTAAGGCCCTATTGCTCCAACCTGCAAAAAAAATTATAAATCAAACCATTTCTTTTTGCCCTGCATTGACGGCTTTAAAGATTCTTTGCAATCCAAAGAGAAATAAAAATAACATTCAAATGAACAGTAGATAGATAAAATATCAAACTTTTAGTAAATACAAAACCAAAACATTTACACAAGAACCCAGGTTACTTTCTTCCAAAATACGGTAGTTATATGGTGAATCAAACAGGAAACGTTTGTTTTTTTTTGCCTTATCTTTCTAATTATATTTTCTTTTAACAAATGTGACTGTGGGCAATGTGGCCAATATTGAGGAGTTTATTCAAATGTGGCTCCTACATTATGGGTTTTAAGTTAGAAACATTGTTTTTTGAGGCTTAGAAGCCAAGATCCAATGCAATTAGGAGCTGTTAAGTCCTAAATCTGTGGAATTATTCTAGTTTTTAACTAGAAATTCTGTCACTGGAACATGTAAAGTTATCAATGCGTTTTTCATCACAGAGGGCGTATGTAGTGAAAAGATAGAACTCTTACCTATACATTCAATCATTGTTGTTGGGAAATCCATATCAGGCTTCTTGTCAAGTTTTCCCAATAGGTGCAAACTTAGTTGTCTCCTAAATCTTTTAATAAACCAGTTTGAATTGACTGACAAAACAACAATACAGTACAGATAGCTTCATAAAACATGCAGACATGTCAGTCTTTATTTAAAAAAA
Source organism: Orestias chungarensis (assembly GCA_032876305.1). Taxonomy (NCBI): domain Eukaryota; kingdom Metazoa; phylum Chordata; class Actinopteri; order Cyprinodontiformes; family Cyprinodontidae; genus Orestias; species Orestias chungarensis. The sequence goes on along the minus strand of JAVLVB010000624.1, from coordinate 1,705,615 downwards.
GTCGGAATTCTTGGAAGCAGAAGTCTTGTAGAATGTACAAAAGACTTCAAAACCCTAAATATATTGTGGGAATTTGCAACAAAATTAATGATTATTGTCCAAGGAATGTAAAGTAGGCGGGAGAGTGATATCAATAATCTCTCTACTTCTTCAGTTTGATGACCACTAAAGATGTAAATCATTGGACGTCAGAGTAACTGTAAATCAGTGAAAAAAATATGTTGTAAATCTTTTTAAGGTAGCGTCATTTAATGGATGTTTACATCATCAAGCCTAAGTGTTGGGACAGCCCTTGTTCATCCAATACGCTTGGTCACTTTTTTATTTACGTATTTATTTTAATTGGATTAAAACAAAAATAGTAAATGCGCTCCAAGAAGTGCTAACTTTTCATTTACATAAGAGTTAAAGTCACCTAATGATTCTGATGCATTTAACATCACTTAATAGCTCAGATGAAAAACAGTACAAGAAATCGCAAGTTCCTGTATATTTATTTCCATTGCAAATTGCAGCAATCATTTGATTAAGTAAAACTAACCTACAACATGCCTTTACATTATAATATTTCTATATCCAGTATCCCCATGTTCATAATATGAGTGTATCGTGTATATGTTAAGAAACCTTCAGGAGTCTGGGTTGGACTGATGGAAAGATTGAGTGATAAAGTGGTATTGAAAAAGAAAGAGAAAGCAAAGTTGCTGTAGGGAAGCAGAAGTCTAGAGTTAAATATTAATCTGTGGTGATTCATCTGCTGTGGAAGCCTCCAGGCTCCTTCTGCACACCGCCAGCTGTTGGCCCCTGTCTCTTGGCCCTAGACCTGGATGTGAAATGCTGGGCTGCTGCCCGGAGCTCCCAGGCATGAGACTCTTTGGCTGGGGGAATACGAGAGAAGGCCAGGACAGGTGGTGAGTGTGGCCTGGATAAGTGGTTCTTTGATACTATACTATATCACCAGAACTGTAAGTTCCTTCATGCATGACTGTAGCTTGACATTGTTGCTTAACGTTCTAAAAGGTGCATGATGGACCAAGATGATTTGGTGATTCTTGATTGTGGTTCAATAACTGAAAAATTAACTTATTTAAAACAGTATCCAGAGGTGCATTTTTCTTTTAAAAAACAAGTGAGCAAGACAAAAATTGTACGTTTCCAGAGAAAATGTTCCATCCAGATTTTCTAACGGCAATGTGAAGAAAAAACTAGTTTGGCTGTGTAGTTTACATCTGTATCTCCCAGTGACGTAGTAGGTGACAAACGCCTGCTATGGAGCCTGTAAACAGTCCTTCACCTTGCACAGTGCTTGTCGTAGCATTTTCACAGTTCAGACAAAGGAAAGGATTTTAATGCAGAAGCTTGAGTCTGATCCAGACCATGGCTCTGATGATGCATGATGGATGGTAACTTTGGAGCAGAGACTGAAAAGAGGTTACAATAAGATGAACTCCTTTAGAACTTAAACGGGTACGGAACTTTTTGCAGTCTATTTGATATATATACGACAATCTGAATGACCTGTTGCTGCTTTCACTTCAGTTATTTGACACACTGGTACAACGATCATACAAATCCGCTCCTATATACATTAAAACCTACAAAGTGCAGTCAGAAGCCACCTGGGTTCAAATGGGCTCATCCGTATGTTGCCTGCGTGTGTATTGTCCAAGCAGGATTCGTATTTTGGTATTAAAATTCAATTCTGCCCCTCCAAGTTGAACCAGTTATGTGGCCTTTTTCATGAAGCACATCGATGCAGTTTCTTTGTTGCTAAATTGTCTGAAGCATTGCAGTGCTCTCCATTCAGCGTTCACTTTTTCCAAAGGGAAGCTAGAAAAAATAAACCCCTACAGAAAAACCCAAATACTTGCATTTTGACACCATTAAACCTAGTTTGGAAAACTCTGTTCTGTACACTAACACCTGCTTTGAGTTCTTTGAGTCACTCGAACCAAATGAAGAAGCTGTTGTTTTTTTTTCATTAAGATATATTTGTTCCATCTATTTAGAACAAAAACCCTTATTTTTTTATTTATTTTTTTTATCACGAATGCTAATATATGTGGAATGGTGATGAAAACACTCACTGAGAATCATGTAACTATACGATATAAAATGCGCTATAAAAGAGATGTTTCTCACCAGGTGTCCCCAGTGCTCGCCCAGCTTTGCCTCAAACTACAAGGTTTGACATGTTTCGTCTTCCTTTCGAACAGGAGCTGCGACAAAAGCATACAATGAAAGGGAGTGTTCTACAACCACCGCAGAACCCAACAGGCCATCACTGAAACGCTTCAGGAGACATCAAAAATGTGTCTTTTTTTTCTCAAAAATTAAGACATGTCTGCATTGCCAAGAAAAAGCTTTAAAGCCAGATCAGGTATGCTTAATGTTGGTAATCCTAATGCCCACATATACATTACTTTAAAAACACTTTACGCATGTATAAACTTGTTCTTATTTAGGCTGTTTTCCTTCATGATGCCCACCCACACTTTACCAAACCTTTCCACGGGACACGGAGCAACGGAGAAGTAGTGTTACTACGGCATCCTTGTGAAACAGAGCGAAAATCTGGGAAGAGAAGAAAGAAAAAAAAATGCTGGGTCATGAATTATAGAGCAGATCACTTTTGTCTGGTTCCAGGGAGAGCGAGCGAGACCACATGACAGAAAAAGAGAGCAATTCACCTCCTATCTTTCCATGCCTTGTCTGGTACACGGGAAGCCAACGGGGAGAGGGATTTATGACCGATTGAGGCAGCAGCAACATCTCTCGGAAAGCAACGAGTGGATCCATAGCAACGGTCCTAGCGGGGCATATTAATCCCCTGCTTTATGTAGTGCTAAGTGTACAATAGTAATCAGGATTGGAGCAGGCCCCGCTGATCATTAAGGGAAAAGGCTATATAAAGAATTCATAATGGGATTAGCCCACGGCGAGTGGAGAAAGACAGAAAGACAAAAAAGAAAGCGGGGGGTTGATGTCTGGGGGATGAATGCATGGAGAGATGGGCAGAGGGAGGGGGGATGCAGGGATGGAGCGGATAGCACGATCCTGGAATTAAATCACCCATCAAATTGCATGGAGGAATTTTAATTTACAGGTTAATGTCATATTGTGTGACTAATCACGGCCAATCGTTTTGACGCACAGTAGAGGACCATGGAAATTATAGACTACTGCAGCCAATTGAAAATGCTGTGTGTAGTCATAACTGATAAAAATACAACGTTTTGAGTCAGCTTTAATGTCTTGGGATCTTCACAGGGAATCTTACTTTTATTTTTAAAAAGACTACTTATTCTTTCTTGCAGAATTGGTTACAAACGTGTAGATTTTATGTTAACAGATCTTTACAGCTTAGAAACCTTCACACATCAAAATAAATTTCATAGTTCCAGTCAAGTTTTTAATCAAGAGTGATTTTTCTTTTCTAATCTTGTTTTTGTCTCTGTTATCTACCTGTATCTGTAAATACATTTAAATGTCAATTAGAAACACAGATCCATAAATCAGAGATTGCTGTTGTTGTTTTTCTTTTTTTTTAAGTAAATACATTTTGCCATAGCTGAAACATAAGCATAGTAAAGTTGATGAAACAGTAGCAAATTTATAATGCGCCTCATTATAAGACTTTTTTTTCAACCCATACCATTCCAAATTTTTTTAAAGCCATATCTAGCCTAATATGTGAGAGCTAATTGCAATGTATTTGCACAATTTGCATGATTTGCCTCAATAAAGTTACAAACTGTAAATAAATCGAGGTAGCTCACATACTAATATTTGATGCTTCCAGCCAAGGACTTCCAAATCCAGCATGACAAATAAAACTGAACAATTTGAATGAATAAACCTCAACAACATAGTCTAGCGCCATTTTTAGAAGTCTCCTCAGCTTGTTGTTGCTCCTTGATTTTAAATGCTTCATTGAACTTGAAAATACCTTATTCTTCTGCCTGTAGCAGCTTCCACACCAAAACATGCTGTTGTCAGCACAATTAGCCCTTATATATGAAGGGTTCACTGTTCCCTTAAAAACATCAGACTTTTTGATTGTTGTTTTTTAGTGTTGTTTAGCTGCATACTATTTGATTAAATAAATTGGTGGATAATAACCAGTTAATGACATGCTTGGTCATTGGTTCACCCTACCTGCCCTCCTGCTCCTCATTTGGTGATTACTTTGAATGTCTGTGTTTCTCAGATTCTTAAAAAATTAAGTAATTTTCCCCACCACTCATCTTTAATTTTCTTTCAGCAGTTGTTCAATACTTGTTTGGTTATATTTTCTATTTGGTTAAAAAGGCACAGAGAAAAGTAGGTACCTACAAACCATGAGACTTCTGCGGATGCATTCAGCCCCTTCCAACCACTGAAATCTATATTCACCAAAAGTACAAACGTGTTTTTCAACTCAAACTGTTCAATTCATAAATGTAAAAATTTTATGTAAAGTAGACAGTGAAACAAAAAAAAATTGAAATTAATAAAAAAAAACTACATACGAGCCAATCAAAGATCTGAAGCAAGCAGTTCCTTACAAAAACAGTGAATACAAGTTCAATCCCATAAAATAAACAGACAGAACAGTCTGCCCGGAGGTCGGTACAATAGTTTCCACAATGCATAGCTGTAGTTATTTGATCGAGCATGTCTGTTTATTATCTGCTGCCAGGTTATTGAACATGATTTATTTTGATTGTGTGAAGTTTGATTGTGACTGCTAATTACATCCTATTCTAGCCAGACTCTGCTCTCTTCTAGTGTAAAGAATTACAGTCGACTTCTTGATACTCGCTTCACATCTTCTCGAGCAACAAATCAGCAAGCAGCGACATTCGACTTTTATTTTAGTTGACAGACGGAAACAAAGCAACGACTGACCTATAGAGGCATCTAAGGTTTGATGACCAAGTCATAATCCCATAAATTCAGGGAAAGGATAAAGTACATTTTTTCATGAAGGGGCAAAGAAGTGGCAAGACATCCTCAGTTAAGTGTGTGAAAGTGAGAATGGAGTGAAACACTTGAACAGTAATTGTTGTATCAGTTCTCTCTTCAATGCGAACGCGCCTCCCCCTCCAAAATAAAAAGTCACTTTCCAATTTCATCTAAACGAATTTCATATTTTGAGAAAACACTGTAAATGTGGCTGGGATAAACTTGAAAGAATAGCTATTGAGATGAAGGCAGTCAGTTTTCGATTCAGGGCCGAAACGTACCTTTTTTTAAGTGACCTGTGCATTGATATGCTTTTGGTCAATTAATATTTAATTTCAAGGCAATAAGAAATTCCTTATAAGCCAAGCATTTTGGGTGGGCTAAGGGGGATCTATTATATGTGTGTGTACATTCATGTTTTTGGACCGTGTGAGAGAGAAGAACCGAATAGAACCCACAAACACATGGTGAGGATGCAACCTGTAAGATCACAGTGCAACCACCTACACCAGGTGAAGCTCCCTAGGTTAAACTTGAGTTCAGTAATTATTTTATATGGGGAAAAGCTTTCAGGGTTAATGTAAATTTGTTGTCACCATAACAGCTAGCGTGGCGACTACATCTTGTTAGCGACAAACAAAAGAAATTACAGATTGCTGACAAGATCTTTCCCAAAAAGCAATGCATCAGGCTAGAGCATACTTCTTTAACCTTCCTTATTTAAATTTGGTTTTACTCGCTCAAACTTTAAAATCAATCCAATGTAGGATCCAGCAGATGTTCCACAGATTATGAAGTTAGTGAGGAAACATTGAACCAGCAGAACACCCTGGGGCAGACCATGAATATGCCGAAGGGGCTGACATGTTCTGGCCAGTGAGGGAATACCTCAGGATCCCCCAGGAGCAGAGGATTGGCCAGACTCAATCCCTGGATATAATGTTAGTGTGTTGCCATAGAAGGAAATAATATATCAGATCTATTTATTGAACTACGAGCAGTAGATTTATTATAAAAAACCCTTTGTATTTTTATAGTCCACTGTTGCAGTTGTTGCAAGGCATGAAACTAGAGTCAGAGAAGATGAACAGCTTAACTTCATGTCAATTACTCGTAGAAATTTGGAAAATATTATATTAAGCCAAGCGGTTATTCTGGGTTTAATTTGATTATTTAATCTATAATAATCTCTTACTTATATAATATTAGTTAGAATATTTAAAAAAGGAAAAAAAACCTAACCTAAAAGAAACTTGATTCATCCACTAGGCCACCGGCTCCCTGACGTTCATTTCTCTGAAGCCTGTCCAGTGCTAATTCTATCTCGGGTCTTGGCTCAGCTCACCTTGGGTACTTCCTTCATCACCGCAGCAGACCAGGGGGAGGACTTTATTACAGCCACAGCTCGTTAGCTTGAGTGGTCTTAATGAAGCAGCGTGGCCATCAGACAGAAATCATGCTGCTGAGGCCCTGCGTCATTAAACCAGCCTTTAATTACGTTGATATATGACTGGGACGGGCTTCGATGCGGAGGAAATCCACCAACTCTTACCGTATTTCAGCCTCCCACACTTCTATCACACGACATAAGCACATTTCCTCAAATTGGTTAAATCACACAAGTACACTCACAAGAAAAGATCAGCGTGCGTGCACCTACACTGGCGTGCAACCGTTCTCCATCAAAGCAATTGCTAATTTGGTAATATAAAAAAAACAAATCGTTAGTGTTTCAGTATGAGTGCTGTTTTTTTCCTGTTATCAGCGTGAAAACACCTTTGAAACAGTGTAGAGACCATCATTAAGACCCAAACATAAAAATTGCTGGTTGAATACATATAAGCGATTTTTTTGTTCGGTGCAAACAATCTTTAAACTTAATTGACAGAATTAAAATGCAATAAGATTTTGGAGTGCATGAGGCTTTCTAAGAAAATGCTCATAGCATTTAGGCGTGGATACATTTAAAGACGCAGAATGACTCTTATATTAGGAGTCATTCTGCATACACACTAGAAGGAAGTGGTAATATATAGGTATAAACACTACTATCTTCCTTTTAGTTTCACAGTTTTATGTAACATTAACCAGATTTGGTTGGCTAAGAACCCCCATCGACATACCCATACACGTTCCACTTCTCTCTCTTTGGATTCGGCTATGATAGCAACATTAAGTCAAGCTTCTCCACCTCCTTCATTATTCAAAATGAAGAGGAATCCCGTTATATAATAGGAGCGCAGAAGTTCTTATGAGATTTGGAGGGCTCAGCAGTAGACATCTCCACTTTGTGTTAATTGGTTTTGCTTTTGAAAGCCCATCATTTTCTTTCAGGCCCATTAACCGTAATGCTCCCGAGTCCAGGATTACTTCACGCTCACTAAGACTGCTGTGCTGTCGTTAAATTCAATTTAACAGGGCACCCACCGGTGCTAATTACAGCTAGCCCCTCTAAAAGTTTCATGTTGGATCGGTCAGTAAACATCTGAGTTTTCCCTCAAGTTATACACATTTACTAGTGGTTCGGTACCAGCGTCACGCTGTCAAAGCTGAGATTATTGTAAATAAAACAATGTTGTATTTACATTTTTAAACTACCAAAACATAATTTCATATCATTGCTTTCCTTCTTCCCAACTGGATTTAGATCAATGTATCCTAAATATTCACTGTGTGTTTTTCGTCTCTAGTTTATTTTGCGCCACTTAACGTCTATGTTTCTATTGTAATATATTTTTACAGCCCAGAAAAAGCTAAACAAATTGAAAGAAAGTAGATAATATGACTTTATTGTAAAAAGAAGATGATTACAGTCCTTGCATTTGAAACACGCCTCGTGTATAAATATACAGACTGTATAAGTAGTTTAGTCAGGGGGTTTTACGTCTGCATGCAACGCAGCTGCAACATGAAGGTTAAATGTGGAGAAAGGTTGGGCTCAGTTGCCAGTTGCTTTCTAAATAGTTCAGGGATTTCTCAGAGTAATAGTGAAAGAGCAACGTGGTTGTGTGCAATCAGTTCACCCTGCCATCTCTGAAACCAAGTTAGGCAAATTACCACATTTCAAGAAAATCCCTAGAGATGGGTAATGTTTTAGACTCCATCCACATAGAACTAGTTGCCATTATAAGTATTATAAGTAAATTTCCCACGGTGAGATTGATAAAATCCAAGTCTAAAAGTTCAGTAAACAGTTAAAAAAGGTTTTAAAATGCTAAAAATATGTACATCTTTTTGCAGTGACTCGTACTTGTCCCTAAACTGGTACTGATATCTTAGCAAAGTTATAATTTTGTAAGATTTTGATGTCAGTGAGTTTAATGGTTAAATAAGGATAACAGATTTTGCAACAGCTGGAGCTGCTTTCTCAGAGCTTGGTGTAAAAGTTTAACTAGTAATCCGACGTGAATCCTGCTGTGCTGTTTAGAGTTCAGAAGTTCATCCAGTGCAAATGACCTTGGAGATGTGGTTCAGTGTCTTTTGTTGTGATAATGCAGGTCTGGCTACCAAGGGATCACTGGGTTTCTGTTTTCTGTTACTAAATTGCCATGGCATATATCCCCTAGAGGGCAGTTCTGAGTTGGCTTCCGAAATGAGATTAAAGTTTTAGACAGTAGCAAATTTGGTAATTTCTAAGGGAAGCCATTAAAAGGCACATTTATTGAATGTCATATAAAAAGGGAGCATAAAAGTAGAGAGAAGTTACCTATGTGTCATGGACAAGTTTCTTCATTTGTGTTATCGTCTTCGTCAGCAATACTGAGACACACTGTCCCCATGATTATTGACTCATTATAGCAGAATAAAATCGATTAAGAAATAATGCACATAATGGGAAACAGGCCCTATCTGTATACAGCCTTTGTGTGAATAACCCAATCCTTTTCCAGCACAATGTTTAGAAGTCTATTTAAAGACATGTATAGAGAGTAATGAATATTATTCCATATATTTTGTCTAATCAATATATTAAATCTATTCAGTGTAACTTTTAGATAAAGTTTTTAACAACACAATGGCATGTTTTTTTCAAGTACTTACACAACTTGATTTCTCATATTAACTTTAAGTTATTCAGCCAGGTATGTTTAAGACCATTTGCACAGGATGCAGGTAAAAGATTCATCATTCAACCCAAGCGGTGGGTAGAGAAGGGCCTCTCCCATGGCTTTTATCTAACTACCCCCTAAAAGCCTCCGAAGAAAAATACCTGCATTACAGAGCAATGTTGCGGAGTAAGTGTATTCACTATAGAAGCACTCCCAGTACCTGAATAAAAGATGAAATATTGAACATAGACTGCGGGTTTTTAAGTTTATTATTTAGGCCAGGATGGTCTAATTGCACTAATGCAATGGAGTAGATTTTTTTTTTTAAAGCAATGCAGAGTCTTCTGGTTTCCAGGCCTCCACTTAATTCAAAATTGTGAAGGGACCTCTTCACAGAAGACCTACTTTTTCAGGGAGGTTGGATTGATGGTACTGTACATTCAAGGTAGAGACATTAAGGACTTTTTAATTTGTAAGGTTTTACTGACTCTTTAATTTTTTAGGCCCAGGGCTCTTTACCTGGGGCTACGAGCAGCCAGGCCAAGAAAATCTAAATGTAGAAGTTTCTAATGCAGAGAAGTATCACGCAGGCTTTATTATTTATGAGTAAAACTCTGCTGCTATCAAAACCAAACAGACCCTGAAGAGCATTTCAGAGTAATCTGGATGAAGATAAATGACTATTTATTAGATTTGTTTTTTTCTGGAGGTGACATTTTGGTAATATATTATAATACTTGACATTTTGTAAACCGAGTTAATATCTGCTATAATTCTAGATTATTATGGCATAAAATGAGTTCAATAATGACAAGTGGGTAAACATAAACATTCCTAAACATTCGGTAAGAAATTGGTAATATGATCATCACACAACATTTCTATGAAGCCCAGCAATCTGACAGCATTTACTTACTATTATAATTATTATTTAATAATTTAGAGCCCCCCACCTAGGTCTCATTAGTTTCAAGATGAAATTTGAAACGCGTAATATGTTGCGAAAAACAATTAAGACTGTTACAGAATCAACATAGTAAATAATTCTGGTTAGAAATACACGTTTGTACGCGCTGGCCTTTCAAAACGTCCATGGAACCAGAGGTCAGATCTAAATCTGTGCATATATGTTACAAAATGCAAAACACGTGACATGGTGTGCGTTATTATCTTTCTCCCTATAAAGAACAGTCAGCAAGGACAACAACCATAACTGTGGCAGACGATTTGGTGACAGAAATAAAAGTCACTGATATTTTATGTATGCTAGTACACTATTACTGGCCTGGGAGACACAGAAAGGTACTTGGTTTTACTTATTTGTTTAGCAAATCTTTTTCCTTTGGAAGCTTTGTGGGTTTCCCTAGATCAAGGAAATGCTGAAAGTTTACATTTTTACCTTTGATAATGCTTGGTCTTACGTAATGATTACTGCATAGGTTTGGAGACTCACCTCAAAGATCAGTATCTGACATTTCCAAGTCTTATTTGATATCATTTACATTTGGTTGCTTTGGTGAATGTCAGTCAGGTCTGAAAGTGCCCACAAGGGATAGGAGTTCTTACTCAGACAAAGTCATTTTCCTTTCTCTGAATAGAAATTAGTTGAGTCTGTTATCATCTACTTCTAACATTGTGTTTTTTAGTCTTGCACAATGGATAGTGCATTATATTTAGCGATGCATGAAGGTTTTTCTTGGTTTATGTTGCTCAGCCTCTTCTGGGGATTATACAGATTCATTCTCATGTTTGACTAGTCCAAACTCTGTTCTTTCTGATCTTCAAAATGTATTTTGTGTACTTGATACTTGATATTATTGGCATGTGCAGTAATATTTAATGTATTAGAATATAATTTAAAAGTTTATGTGTGTAATTAACCCAATTCACAAATTGATCTTTACTGTTATATACATTAATTGTTCACATTCTGATGTTTTCAAAGCTTTAATTTTGGTAATTATGATTTATTGCTTGTAGTGAAGGAAAAAAAACAATATTTAAGATTACAATTTATCTAATAAAAACAAATACATTACAATATGTTACTGTAGTTTTACTTTATATGCACCAATAATCACAGTTTTGCTTTGTCTTCTTTTGTATACTTATAATCTTTTCTTTATCACCACAACAAAATTGTAAGCATCCATGATTAAATATTAAACACAAAAACAGCTGAACATACTTACATATGGTTTAGTAAATCAAATTGTGTAAAATAAAGTAGTCCAATTCAAATGTATATGTCAAGAGACGTAAAATAAAAGATTTGTATAACCAGATTAGGTATAAGCAGCCGCCTTGCTGTGTGTGTATAAAACATATGTAATTTTAGTAACCATTCGAACTGAATTCAACTGTTGGGTTTGTTTGCACAGTTTGGTTATAATTACTTAAAACACTTTATTTTTACAATTAAACAACAATGTTTCTGAGACGGCTCAACCAAAGATTAAATGTTAAGCATTTCCTACCACTTCTTCCAGCAGATTACCCAGTGGGAACTTTGTTTCTGCAAACCAGAACACCATACAGTGAATTAACACTCTGAGAGTCTGGCATCACCTCTCACCCTCCTCATGTGTTGTTTCCCAGTATATGGGACTTTCTCCTCTCTCCCCCGTGGTAGCCCCCCCGTCATCCCGTCTCCAACTTCCAAGCGAACTATGCTGAAACCATTTTGCCAAGGCCCCATGAAATCCCAGGACACCGCTGCCTTATGAAATCCAACAGAATGGCTTTTATCCCCTAAAGATACTGTACAAATCATTGCTGGTTTTATCTCAGCTGGGAATGTCAATTTATCAAAATGAGCTTAGTCCCTCTAGCTGCCTGTCAGAGTTATTTCTCCTTCTGTCTCTTAACTCCCTCCTCCTCTTCCTCTTTTCTTCTCTATGAGCCATAATTTAGAGAGGTTTAGAACCAGTCAGTGTCCCCGTTCTTTGTGATCTTAAGAAGGAAGGGGCAACAGAGGAAGGGGGGGAGTAATGGGATTGTTACTCTGCAACTCGGCACCGGTTTTGTTCAGGGCTTGCCTTACTGGCCAAAAGACAAATGTGTTGGTGAGAGTGTGTACTGGGTAAGTTGTTCTGAGTCCCTTTAGTGTGCAGTGGAATGTACTTAATCTGCCTGCCATCATAATGCAAATGAAGCTCCCTGATCCCAGCGGGAGACCCTCTGTCTGTATGTGTGTGTGTCTTTCTGTGGGTGTTTGGAACAGCCAGGATGCTGGATAGACTTCTGTCATACCAGCACAATGGCTCACGACCAGGTCCAGTTACACACGGACAAAGGTCCAATTGGGATAGACCAAAACATAAAACCACGTACGTGAAAATGGAGAAATGATCCTTTGCAAGTCCTGCTTACATCAACCTTTCCAGCAAAGCCTCTGACTTAAGTAGAACTTTGGTGTTTTAGATCGTTCAAAGTGAAACTTTGGCAAACAACGGCAAACAAACATTTATGTTATACTGACACCGTGTGCAGAATAACGAGGCAGTTCTAATTGTTGAGGATTTTTTATTAACTACTCACTATGGAAAATCCAAAATATTACTAAACCTAAAAAAAGAAAAAATGTTTAAGAAAGTAAACGTGACGTTTTGACCTTCTTGGTACGATACATAAGACAAACTGTTTCCTTAACAGAAATACCTCTTTAACTCTCCTCTGATCTTTATTTCCTGGGCCAATTCTATTTAATCGTTCATGCTGGGTATAAGGGATTCTTCTACAGTTAACCGCACTATGCACGTGTTGCAGGTATCGGGCCGGTACGATCACCGCTAGCAGTTTATATTTTAGTGGGGAGGATTGGTGACAGACTTACATTACACTGAAATAATAAAAGTGAAACGGAGTCAGTTCTGTGGTTCTCTGGCTTTCTGCTACTGCTACAATTGACTTTAATAAAGCATGGTGCACTTTATATGTACATTACAATAACATATTCTTCATTTAAAGACCTTTATATTTCTTACATTCTTCTATCTCTGGTAAATGAAACCTTAAATTTGAATAAATCAATTTGTCATCTGTATGACTCCAACTTAAGATAAGATAAGATAGACTTTAATGATCCCGGAGGAAATTGTTTAAATCCCGTAGGAAATAGTTTTTTTTTTGTTGTAAACCACACCGGGGCAGCCATTTTGCAGGCTGCCAGGTAGGCAGTAGTGCAAAGGGTCCTGCCTAAGGACCCACACTGGATGCTGTGGTGTATTTTTGCCCTGGGCTGGATTTGAACCCATGAGCTTTGGATTGGAAGTCTAGTGACATTCCAATGAAATGGAATGTCACTAGACGAAATTCTGAATGAAATGATTTAACTGATAAACATTTATTACACTAACACAATTACACACTAACATTCACAACTGGTGGCTGGACGCTGGAAGGAACCATTTTACAAAATAAGCGCGGAGCCCGTGAAAACAATACAAAAGGCTAACGCAATGCTAGCATGAAAGTTAGCTTGAATTGCTAATAACAAATTACAAATAACAAGCCAATAACACTTCTTGTTATACATTCGTTTCACTTCATTTGAGTCCATTTCTTTGGTTTTTGGTGCATATTGTACCAACCTGAAATAATAAGAGTGAGACGGAGTCAGTTCTTCTTGGTTCGCTGGCTTTCTGCTACTGCTACAATTGACAGGAAGCAGCAGCCGCAGGCCAAAAGACCGTCCCACTAACGTGAGCTGTCGTCTAGTGGTGGGAGGAGGAATTACAAGTCCATCTCAAAATAAAACACTTTTTACCATTATTCCTTATTAACTCAGATATCAAATAAAACTATGTGACCACACATATGTGGGCGTCACACGTGCAATTGCATACCCTTTCTTTAACAGATAAAGGACCCATGTTTATAATTCATAGAAAATCTTCATAGAAAGTATTTTACTTTTCTTAATACGTATATTAAAATTACCAACTGATTCAAAATAGTGCTATGAATCTGATCTGCCTGTCTGCTTCTGTTAACATCACACGTCACTCCGTTGTTCCTTTGATTAAATTATCTGTACGCATTCTTCTGCCCTTCCTGCACCCTATCAGCCTCATTCCTCCCACCTGTTCACCTGGCTTTATATACAGACCTCTAGCAGACAGACAGTGCCAGAGTGTGAGTTATTGTCCAGCATTCCTTTCTTTTCTACCTGCTTGATGGCAAGCTAGTTTTTGTTGGTTTTTCTTGTCCCTTTGTATCACTGTTTCTGCCTCCTGACAACTGACCCATCTCATCCATGTATCTGTCTGCCTGATTCAGCTCAGAGCAATGGTAAGGTTGTCAGCAAACTGTCAGAATGCTTGTCTGCTAGTGAGGACCCAAAATCCAGTTCACTCCATTCTCGAAGATTCTGAGATGGTTATCAGCCTGGGTGTACCATCCTGGCTTGTTCAATCCACTAACCTTTGCTTTGCTTCTGAGGTTCCTACTGAGGTTCCTGCTGATGATGGTTTCCTGCTTAACCAGATGATTATAGTAAGTAAATCTGTTGAACTCACACATTGTTACTGGTTGAAATTTGAGGTCCTACATGAAGAAAATTTTCAAAAACAGTTTAAGTTAATGCTCGTTGTTAGACTAATAGATAGTAATAATTACTTGGTTCCCAAACACTTCCTCCATGACTGTCTCTGTGTTTGAGAACTGGCAACATATTGAAATATATGATCTTTTTTTATGGATGCAGCCATTGCTTTTTTCAGCCACCTAACACACAGAGCGTAGTAGCATGTGGCATATTGTGTTGTATTCTTCCCACTACTTTAATATGCTGTTTTTTTCTGCCATTGCACTGGTATCTAAAGTGTACAAGTGGTATTGTGGAAAGTCTGATGTTTCAAATAAAACAAACATCAGGAAGCTGATTGGACTCGTACAAATACTGAAAGATTCTCAAAGACAAAGAAAATTTCAGATTGATAAGAGAATTACATGTAAAAATTGCATATTTTAAAGGCATTTATCTATTATTCATCAATCTAATGTTTTAAAATGTTGAAAATTCATAGTCAAATGTACAACAATGAAGTCCAACCTATTAATAGAATGACAGTTAATTAGATTAAAAGATTAATTAACAGCTTATCTAATCTATCAAAGGGCTAAAGATAACTATCTAATTAAGAATATGAGTGAGGGACAGCATCAAACTTTTTCCAACAAAGAGCTCTTAGATATCGGCGTTATCTTTAATCATCTTTCCTTTGTTTCCTCCATTGATTTCTCTCGTTCAGTCCTCTTTTCTTGCTGTTATTTGCTCCGTCTGATCTCCTTTTCTTTCCTCAGAACCCCTCACTACCCCCACCACTCTGTTACGGCTGTTTATTGATCACCAATTTATACAAGAGCATTACTTAATGTCCTAGCTTCTTGTCCTTCCTTTGTTGGAAGGGGCCATGGCCCACAATATTGCAAATTGATCCATCTGTGCCCGCCACCCTTCGTTGGACATTTGTGAAGTGAACTACTATAGCATTAACCCATCCTTTGATTCATACTCTAACCCTCCAACACCACTAGCCCACCCTCCCTATTATCATTTTCTTTTACTCTCTCCTTGTCTTGTCCCTCTGAGGATGGCATCAGCATGGCTAAACACTGGTTTGAGAGCTGATTAGCTGGGCCGCACGCCTGAATGAACGCACTGATGAGCTCCTTGAGGTTTAGCGGTGTAGCCAATAAACGGACGCATTTGATTGTATGACCTCTGAACCCCTCCACCTCTGCTGCGGTCTTCCCTTCACACCCATCTATCTTTTTCTCTCTTTCCTCCAAATCGTCCTCTTCGCACCTCCTTCCATCTATTGAGCACCTGAAAATGGGGTCGTGTTTGTTTGAACACAAACAAGTGCGTCCTCAGGGTCAACTCATCTTCGAAAATGATTCAGCGTGCGATTTTATCTCCTCTGGAAAAAGGATAGAGAGTAAATACTTTAATGCCAGTGATTATCTCTTCCAAAAAAGTTGGAAAAAAGCCCTGGGTGAAGAGTGGTAGCTTTAACTGGTTTATCACATTAATAAGAAAGTTTTTGAGAAGTTAGTGGAGTTAGAGCTCCGGGAGATCAAAAACTTCTACAGAGGGTTCAGTAATCTGTCCCTTTAGGCATAAGAAGCAAGCTTCAAGGTGTAAGACAGTCATCTAATAACAATTATATCCCTCTTGTTGCTCCTGCCGTGGACAACTTGGCAGGAATTTGGAACAAAGAAGAAACACCAGCATTCCTTGACGCGCCTGGAGTCTGACTTCGGCATCCTCCAGAGCCAATCAGCAGAGACGCCTGATGTCCGCATCCCTGACAGTGTAATTGCCTGGCAGTGTATTGTCTCCAGCTTTAGAGCGTCTTTAATTAAGATCTGAATGCCCAGGACCATTGGCACCCCTCGACACACAACCACACAGACACAACAACCTCCCCAAGCTACTGTTGTCATGGAGAAGGTTCGTCAGAGGCTGCAAATGTTTAAGGTGATGGTGGCAGGGGATGAGATATGGCGGTTTGGGAGGGTTTGGAAAGGCTGGAGGCTGCACTGGGTGCTAGGCTGAGAAAAGCACAATAAGGGGGCTGGGGACTGCAACACAATCAACTTGATTCCTTGTGTTGAACGATTACATGCAATGCTAATTGCTAGCAGAGGGATCTTTAATAAATATTTCATTCGGCGCAGCATCATTACTGCCTAATGTCGTTATTAATCTTCAGCAGTAATTTCCACTCAGGAGAATCGTCTGTGGGAGGGGAGTCCCCCCCACCCCCCATTAGAAAGGACAAAAGCAAGAGGCGTACATTCAGAGAGTCTGAAAGAAATTTAGAGTAGAAAATACAAAGATATATATTTGTATGCTATGTATAGAATAAGAGATGAGGGATACAAATAAAGGAAAGGAGAAGGCAAAGAGCACCGGAAGCATCAAGGCAGAGCTACTAAGGCTGCAAATATTGTTACAGATTCATATCATTTCCTGAGAGGCCTTTCGATCTGTAAGATTATAGCTACTAATTTGATTTGTACATGAGAAGGGCTTGTGCAACTTCCTTTATAGATAAAGATTAACTCTGGGTAGAGAGATCTGTCATGACTTTGAGTAAAATGTGTTTAACAATGAAAAAAAGGTTACATCTGTTGAAGATGCCTTGGCATGGCTTTTGGCAAACCTTTAGCTTTGCTTGAATTGTGAAAAATAGTTTTCGTTGCTATTTACAGGTGTGGCATATTTACAGTTTCGTAGTCTATATTATTTGTATTTTTCTTATAAAAAACCAGAGGTTTGTTTGATTTTTTTTAAATTTTTTATCCCAAGAGCCTTGAGGACCAGTCTTTCAAAGATTTAATGAAAAGATAACTTGTGTTTTCCACAACCTATATATTTACTATGTCAAAGCTGTTAAATTTAACAGACCTTATTTGATAGTCCCACTGTTTTGTTACTGGTTATCGGCCAATATGATAGAAATTTGAATTATGTGTCTAATACAATTTGTCATAAGAACAGTGACATTGTTCACTGTAGCATATGTTTTTTTGTCTGTGGTCTTTTGGCTCAGGCAGAAAGCAGGTGAAGAATATATGTGTCTTTAAAAAAAAAAAACATCCCAACCACATGATGCTGCTATCACAATGGAGTGTTAACTTTGCACTTTACGGAGAGTTTTAAATTCATGTCAAATATATTATTTTGGTCTCATCTAGCAGAGCAGTTTCTTTCCATATAGTTGCTGTGTTCATAATTGAGAGTTTGTTTCTGACACTATTCCAAAAAGAACTGATCTGTAGTGATCCTGCAAACAGTCTCTCTTATGTGACCTGCAGATTTCCTCCAGAGTTTCAATGGACTTCTTGGCTTGTTCTCCGATCAATGCTCTGCTTACTCGTAGTGTCATTTCAGATGAATTGGGACTGTATCTTGGAGTGCAAATCGACTTCCGGGGGGAGGTTTTATTTTAGGGTATCGGAGGAAACTAAAAGAAAATTCTGCTTTAGAATGTTTCTGTGTAAAGCGTTTTGAGAAGCAAATAAAACTTTCTATTCTTTTTTACAAAATGTGCAGTAGTTTGCTTTCTCTGACATAAAATCTCAATAAAAACATTGACGTTTGTGGCTATGAAGTCTTGGTGGGGTTAGAGATTCTGTGAGATTCTTTATGTTTAGCTTTATGCATAAAGTCAAAGGATTCCTTTATGGCATACCGGTGCTGACAACATGCCACCCCACAGTGTTTTCAGAGAATTGGTCCACACCATGTTGTGGAACACATATCTTTCTTCATGCAGTTTAAGACATTAAGCAGGCGTGAAAATGGCAGCAAGCTAAGCCCTGGGCGAATAGCAAATGGCATTAGCCGCCAAGCAGACATTGCATTTCGCTCATACCAATATCCCTCCGTGCCTGCAGCTATGCTAGCTGACTGCTATCAGACGGGCTTATTCACACACATTCTCCACAGTTTCTGTAAAAAGAAATTTTTAAAGAGCAAAAATGCTATATTTAGGAAGACGTGAATTTGAGGCAGGCGTAAGCGCAGCCTAAAAAACGCAAATCCCAATCCATGTTGCTTCTATCGAACATCGTAAATTATAGCCTCATTCCAAATTTATATGTGAATACATTATGAATGATTACCAGAAAAGAAGATTATATGCTTTGCGTGATGTTTCAATAACACATCTATCACACGCAGCCGTAGTTGGTGACAGCAGGATTGGAAGGAGATGGAGGGATGGCTGGAGAGAGGGGAGAAGAGTAGGTGATTTATTGGCTTACACTGAAGAAGAAAAAAAGGTTTCAGTTAATTCATCCATCAAACCTAGTGTTCACTCTTTACTTCTATCTTTTTTTTTTTTTTTTTTTTTTTACTCCATTGCACACACACGCACACACACACCAGTTACACAAGCAATGGCATTGCCCCGAAAGAAAATAGAGTCATGTGTACCATCCAATTATCTGTCAGGGGTGAATAATGGGCCCAATAATATATTCACATTGCTGTTGCCGATCAATTTTTAATCAAGCTAAGAAATATGGAGGAGTGGAGCTAAAATGACCCACCAGGAACTCTCCCATAATGCCTTTGCAGAAGAGTCCCTAATTTTGCACCAATCAAATTACCTATTCCCAAGGCCCCTAGTATGGCTCCCCAGCCTCTCTCCAACGCTAGGATGGTGCCTTCCAATGTGGCTAGGAGGGTTCTGCTCTTTAATAAGGTTGAGGTCAGACAGGCAGTGACCTTATTAAAGAATGTTTACTCATAATAAACAGATTACTGCCTGAATAACATGTTTATAGTTGGAGAAAACGAGAGAGAAGGAACACATCATCTTTCGCTTAGATTTTGCTATAGAAAAATCTCGTAAAGAGGCTGGGAGAATTATGTTAGACGCATGCACAGAGGCACCTCATCTGTGGGGAATGTTGTGTGCTACACTTATTAATCATTCATTAACAATGTAAAAGGAAGTGTATTTTGTGATTTATGATTGTAATTTTTAGTATTCATTCTTGCCCAGATGGGGGCAGCGTACTGACTGTAAAACTGGCATCTACAAAAATATTTTTAAATGTCGTATTCAGTAATAGTTCATTTGTCATATTAAACATCAGACTGAAGTGGGCAGGCTGAAAATTGTGCATGGACAGTGAGCAATTTTTTAGCAGATTCATTCATAGATATTTTTGTTTAATTTGATAAAATAAAAACTGCACTTGCCTGGTTTAACAAATGTGCTCTCTCTAACTTTCAGCATTTAGTGTATATCATTGGCAACATCAATAAACATCTTAGCTGAGGATGGTTCAATTGCTGAGGGGTAGAATAAAGATCTTATTGTAACATATTAGGTTATTGTCATTTTATACTGTAGCAGGCAGGATACGAACTAAAAATGGAGTCAAGCCCAAAACGAGACAAGAGTAGCATTACTAAAAAGATGGATGAAATCGTGGTGGAAAATGGTCAAAGAGGCTGTCTTGAAACAGAAAGCGACACAGAAAAACCTGAAGGGTAAGGGGGTGGAACATTTGCTTTTCTTGACGTGGCCAGGTAGGTTTTGGTAGCTTTTTTTGGGATGAAACCAGCTTCTTTGTTCAATATTGAAATAACTAATAAAATATGAGACATATAGGTTTATCAAAAAGATGTTTGCATACATGTATCTAATCCATCTCAGTCAAAAGAGTTCATATATTCCAAAAATTGCAGCCTTTTACCCAGCCTTTACGGAACACCGGTCCATATGCTTTGGATCACGCGTGTCCAAAGTACAGCCATAAGCTGCGAATGAAATATTAATATGAGTGATTTAAGCTCAAAAGCACATTTTGGTGGCACCCAAATCTGATTTCAATTTTTCTGTTAAACCTGGCTAAACATGCCCAAAGGAAAAGAAACCCAAATCTCACTGTTGTTGCTGGAAATAGACCGAAAGAAACAAATAGCAGATTCAAAAAATACTGTAATTACATACCTTTTTTGAAATAATTGTACAAAAGCTCCTTATGCTTTGGATCTGCAAAGACTTTGTTTGCATTTTTACTTTATTACTGAGCTGGTTATAAACAACTTGGGGTGGGTATGTATATTTGACCCGTGAGAACTTCCAGCATAATGATTTTGGGTCATGAGTAAAGAGTAACAACGTAGCCATCCTAAAGATTAAAGAAGAAGGCTAAAATCTAATTTTTGCAAATATTGAAAGCAGTATATTTCTTTCCCAAAATTAAATATACAAATTTTGCTGGAAGACACTGGATTATCTTTATTAATGTATACAATTCCAAAGATTACATTTATGTAACCACAATAAAGTGTTTATACCTGAAGGTGCTCAGCACAGACAGATTGTTTTCCAGCTTACAAGGATTCACTCTTGTGATTAATCATTTGTTGAAACATTTGTGCGCACAGTTTAAATATGGCTTTAATAAACAAAAAACAACCATACAACTTCAAATTCAGCTCTTTGGACCTTTTGCGTATATCCAGCCCCATAAAGTCAACCCCAGTGTGCCTGAGATGGGTCACATACCTCTGTGCAGGCGCCGGAGCAATCTGCAATGAAAGCTTTCCCATTTGTAATAAACCGCAGCCTCTCAGAAGAGCAATCCTTGGGAGAATCCAGCTCACTCTCTCTTCGCTATCACGGCATCTGTAAAACAAATGAGCGGGGAGGTAATTGGAGACAAACAAAAATTACATTTCCAATAAAGGTTTCTGTCTGGTTGGGCTCCCAGAAGCCCCAAGCCGCACTCAACTATTTAACAGCCTTAATATACCCTCTCATCAGCTTTCCTATTGAGAAGCCGCCTGAGAGGAGTTATCTGAGCACAAACAGAGCTCATCTAATGTGAACAGGTTAATGTTTTAGTGGTTGAAGGATCTTAGGCAATTAAAAGTGGAAAAGGTGGTCCAACAGATGAATTTGAAGAAATACCCTACATGAACTAAACTGCACTGCAGTTATATCTTCAAGACCAATTGAACTTTATCCCACAGTTTTGTTTTTTTCAAAGAATATTCCGAGGAGTAGACATGGATAGTGCTATTTTAATAATCATCATTATTGCTGCCAAATCATCCTAGAGACTCAATCAGTTTATCTTTCCTTTAAATTATTAAACCTCTGTTTAGTTCATTGTTCCAACTTTGCTCCTCTGACCCAGAAACAGGTGGTTTCATCCAGGTACCTGTGTTTGTGAATAAATTAAATGATCTTGGTGTCTAGTTCCCAAGTTTTGACAGGAATAGATATGGATAGATGAGTTGTAACTTTGTCTGCAGTTATCCTTTTGGTCCTTTTCTGGTTTCTTGTTGTAAAGAAAGAACTTAGTCAAAGGAAAATGCTCTTGATGTACTTGGTATGTTTATATCTCTCTGCATGTTCATGAGATATAGATTGTGACTAAATGAAGAGGGTATTGTAAAATTTCCTTTCACATTTCATATTTCCTTCACAGGGTAGCTGAGCTCACTGTTTGGGATAGAATGATTTGCTCCATCCTTCACTGTGGGGGTTTTAACCTCTCTACAACAAAGCTATATGGGCATTCATTGATTTGACCAAGGGTCTCAATAGGATGTGCTTGGACAACCTCACGGAAACAACTAAACTGACATTTCAACAAGCAGAGGATCCTTTTGTACTGTTTAGTTGTAGTAATGACTCAGATTGTGAAGTTATTAGGTAATAAGAACACTTTCCCTTCTGGCTCATCTCGTCTTTCACCGTGGAAAAACTAAACAATCAACTGCATTACTTCATATGTTTGTCCATCTCAAGCGCCATCCTACCTTTACTTGTTGGCCCAAGTGTCATGGTCTGTGTGGTTTTGGTCTCTGCTAAGTTTGCTGTAGCTGGTTATTTTACATTGTTGCTATTAAGTTATTGTTTTCCTTATGTTTTTTCCTATTCTATCAAGCCTTCTTAAATGTTACTGTTTTGTGTTTATTCTCCCGTCTTGTGTTTCTCCAGTTCCCCCTGCTCTCTCTCTCTCTCTTCCTCAGCCTTCTTTCCTTTAAACCATGCACACCTATAATCACTCCGCAATCGAATCATTCCCTTTGTTCCACCTTTCATCCTCCTAGCATTTAAGCTCAGCTTTTCTCTCCACTCACCACTGGATTCTCCCATTAACTTCCTCCCTGCTCCGTGTCCATCCCTTCGTTGTTCTCCTCGTCCTCCCGTGTTCCTTCTAAGTTCCTTCCAGGTTCCCTTTGTTCCTTGTTATTTTATCATCCAAACTTACAATAAATCATCTATTTATCCAACTACATCTCTGCCATCTGCATTTGGATCCACAACCTATTTGTTCCATGACACAAAAAAATCCACTTGCATTGGTGCATATAGGCAAGTATAGACAGGATAACTAAATATCTTACATTTATTAGTCATTTTGTCTCTGGGTATGGTCACCATTGTTACAAGAACAAAAGTGAAAACGTTGGGCCACAATGAATTTGGCAGAGGGGGGAATTTAAAGACAAAGTAGAATGCATCTGAAGAGGCGCTTTTGTTGAATCCTTTTAACATGATTGACCTTTAAATGCATGGAAAGATGCAGCTCCTGCATTTAAACACACTCAATGTCGTTTATGGACCAATGTTGGAAAATTATTGTTATGATTCCAACTTCTTCTTTAAAAATTACATTTTGTTCACGCATAATCTGACAGGTATGGTTTTTGCTCACAAATTATACATCTACACCCTCCACAAGGCTATTTTATTTTATTTTATTTTGACAGACTTCTAAAAACTAGACAAAAACAAGTCACACACAACATTGAGTCTGTAACACACACAGAGCCACAAAGTAAGAATTCCAGTGGGAGTAGCAGCAGTCATCTACTCCCTGCAGCAGTGAGATCAAATCAGCCTGTTATCTGATGGTGAACCTTACATTAGGCCAAACTAAAGGTCTCCCCTCAGCTTCCTCTTATCTAACCCAGAGAAAAGTGAACTATGTGGCCCCTCACTGGAGGGAAAGTGATTAGAGCCTGAGGGCCCAAAAGGGAACAGGTCCACAGCTCCATTCATTCCATTATGAAGCTGTGGGCCGAGGTGGCTGTTGACTGCAGGTTGTGGATCAGAGGCATGGATACTCTGGTCTCCAATACCACTGAGATGGATTGTTATGTGAGCTTAGTTTCATGGCTACTGGGTCATACGACCTCAGCAATGACCAACATTTGTAATCACTGAATTGTCACAAAAATTGAAATTCATATTCAGTTCCTTTAATATATACCAACAAGTCAAATTAAACTTATAATTAATTTATACCATTGCTTGGATACATAATAGTTTTTATTTTATATTTATATTCTTTACTGTTTTTTTTTATATATATATATATTTTCTAATCTGTGATGTCAGGAGAGAGAGTCAAGACATTTCAATTCTCAATATGGTTGCACAGGTATTGTGAATTGACAATGATTGACTTTAACTTTGACTTTGATTGTTTTTAAGACGATAATTTGGATCAAAGCCCCTTTTAACATAGGGCGAAGGTTACTACTTAGTGTTCTTCTTTTAGTTTGATCTTTTTTGCTTTTATTCTCATATATTTTTATGCATTAAACTAAATTTGTCTGTCATTTAAGTTAACTTATGTGAATTCTGTACAGCTGCAGCAAAACGTTTTAATGAATAAATCCTGGATTTTAAGTAAATCCATGGAAGCAGATTGAGATGAAGACCAGATCAGGCTGGCATGGAAAGATATTATTAATTATTAAGGTTTGTGTACTTGTGTGTTTTTGCAGCCTACATTTTTTGTAATAAGACTAAAATATTTTCTGTTCCTCACCTGAGCAACAGAGGTCACTATTTTTATTCAAAATGGGAAGTTTAGTAAAAGTCATCCATCTCTGCCAGTTCAGGAGTAGTGGTGAGACAAACCACTTCTCAAGAAAAATGTAGTATTCACAAGGTAAAAACCTAGGTCCTAAGATATAGATAATTACCAACAATACAGAACCGGTCAGTCAAACCCATGCACAATGCAACTGCATTGAGTTCCTTAAATATATACGTTTTAACCACCCATCATAGTAAATTGAATCAGGCAGTCATGTATTAGAGTGAGGATAAGATTGGACGTTTTGTCATGCAGTCAAATCTGTCCTATGTGTTGATTATGTCGGTACATTTTTATTGCTGGTGAATTTGATTTATTGAATCTATGTCTGACTATGTATAAATTAGATATAAAGTAGACGTTGAATTTGGTTTGTAAGATTCCTTAAGATAACATTCTGTTGTAATAACAAAACTGAAATGAATAAATGTTTATTATACTTTATGACAAGTATAGAAAGTTTCTTAAATCTATTATTGTTTTCCTGATTATAGTTTTGTTTTTATGTCATTGTATAGCCTGATGGATTAAACCACAAGATCTTGCAGTAATACAATGCAACAACATTGCAGGCAGAATTTTCTTTGCAATTCGCTGTATGATTCACTTTAACATGTGAATGTCTGTTTACATGTAGGTTGACTCAGTAGCTCTTGTCAAAACACCAGTGCATTGAAATGTTCTTCAGCACTTTTAGATGTTTTTTAGCAGCCCTTTTTTCACAGTTTAAAGAGCTACTTAACAACAATTTATCTCCTATAGTTCAAAATCTAAAGTATTCATCCTAGTTAAACCTCAAATGTATAAACATATTCTGAGAGAAGGATAGAAATCACGTGATGTATGTTACGGTGTGTAGAAGGAACATTTCCTGTGAAAATAAAATACAAACCAGTTATGCAATATCAATATCTATGTTTTACATATATATGCGATTTGGCTGTGTTATCTGGCCCAGTGAGCGTTGAAACTACTTTGTTCCACAACCTAATTGTGCAATTTATTTTCCTAATGTTCTAACCACCTTTATTGCAATCTAGACCTGGTCAAGTGGGATGAGCACAGTTACCAAATTTGTTTGCAATGAATTGTTTAGACCTTTCTCTTTGCATCTATTCTTGAAAAAATTAACCTATTAGTTGATTTTGGCTACGAGATCAGCACAGCAACTTTCAGCTACTTAGCTCATCATGAAGGAATAACAAAACAGAATCCACATGGCCATGAAACGCCTTATCAGTTCACTGGACAATTGCTTTTACGCTTGGCGGCACAGTGCTGTGATTCCAAAAAGGGTTATGTGTCAAGAGTCTTGAATTAAAGCTGATTGGGTTTAGTTCATCCAAGTCTTGACTCCTTTGTTCCATAAATTACTGAAATTCTGTCAACAATTACCAAAACACCAATGGATATTAGAGTTTGTTTCCTGCGCACATCTGCCAGTATTTACCTCAGCGGTTACCTCACCTCAATTATGTTGTTTAAGTGCATTTGTGAGATAGGCAGTGAATAGAGAACAGAGGTAGAAAGCGTATAAGATTTTGTGCAAGTGTTGGAGGAGAAGAGCTAATGGTTTGAGGGCATTCCTGTCAGTGCTGCTGTTCCTTTGTGGCTTCCTGAGCTCTTTTTTATGTTTTGCTGGTTTGATGTACCTACTTTGAGCAGACAAAGATGGAAAATACCCTGAGATGTTTAACTGGCTAATTCCTGCGTGTTCTTCCTCTTTGCTCCTCTTTCGCTTTCCTTTGCCTCAGTTGCTCCGCTGTGCCGGAAGAACCCAGGAATCCAGGATTTGCAAAACAAACACCTTCTTTTCCTTCATCATCAAAAGCTAAATGAGAGATTTGGGTGTGTTCCAAAGATAAGTGGAGGCAAATCTGCAAGAGCCGCCTTCCAATAAACAAAACCATGTTTAAAACTTTGCTCAAAGCTCTCGATTCCTCCAATTAGGTTTCTCCTGGGTCTGAAAAGTCACAGCTTTGTTTATACCGTCACTCAGGAAATTAGAAATAGCTTTTGAAACTGTTGTGTTCCAACATAACCAAAATGAAAAAATAAGCACAAATTATGTTTGATGCAGAAATTCACACAACTGTTAATCAAAATGTAACCATCTATTTGGAAATTATCGTATTGCAGCAGATCAGGATTTGTCACCACCTTCTTAGTCTCTCCGTCTCGAGGAACAAACCATCATTCTTTATATAAAGACCAGTGACCCACATTATTTAGTACATGCAGTGATATGATGCACGCTAATTGCAAAGTGGGACATATCGGCCACATGTCTGCGTTTCCATGTGTGCGTACCCCCACAGGCCATCTCCCCTCCCTTCTCCGTCTCCCCTGATGTGTTTTTCATGTTAACACTTTGCAGGGCCTTAGGTACATCGTGCGGCTTCCCGCCATACAAAGCCCTACCGAGCCGATTCAGAATGTTTTTATGCAAAAACATCATTTTTATTTTTCAATAAAAATTTAATACCTTTGTGGGGGTTTTTCTTCCCCATTTCTTTTTTTAGGAGTGTCTATTTTTCCTCTAATAGTAAATACAGTATATGGGACGTTTTCTTCTTTGGTTTCTGATTTTTTTGGATCTCAGACTGAACTCCTTTTATTGTTTAAGAGGAAGCCTACGAAAGACATCAATCTCTTAAGACTGCAGATCTTATCACACTGTGACAACTAAACACACAGTAAACCTCCCACATTCACACCATGGACCTTTGGTAAATTAGCTCCGCCCATTTTTCAATCACTCATCGATCAAGTTGTGTCCGCTCAGTGTTCATATGCCAACAAAGCCATGATGCAACAGCAGACCCTAATTGTTATCAACCAGTTCCAGACCTTTGATCCTAATTGACATGCAACGTTTAAACCAGGACCCATACATCATACGGGTAAAAGAAGTTGAGTTTTCACAAAACCCAGATTATTTTCACATTTTAGAACATTGTCACTCAATTTTCTTAATACCTCAGCACACATTCCTTTCTCAGAGGCACGTGAATAACCTTTATTCCTAAACTCTCTAAGGTTTTTGTATTTCAGTGCAAAAACCCATTTGGCATGCCAGTTTGTGGGATGAGTGATGGGGGCATAAAGTCCTGTGCAGTTCCGAAACAAAAACCACAAATTCTGTTATGTTTATTACAATTAATTTTTTAAGTATTTATCTCTTTTCTTCTGGATCTGTTAACCTGGATAGTTTTATCAGCCATAATGAAAGATAAAACCTCCTTACTTTTAAATTCACTACAATAAATTGGTCAACCTGTTTCACAGCCTATAAATGAGGGGCATAAGCTTTAAATGTGTTTCCTTTAAATCAGTCCTTTAAATGTTTGTTTTTTTGATGTTCTACATTGAATTCTACAGACACAGGCCTTCATTGCTCACTTTATGTTTTTGTTGACAGAAAGTGGGTAAATAATTTTAAATATCTCCTGTCTTGATGTTACCAAAAAGAGGCAGATGGAGCCACAACTGACGCAACCCATTTTCTACAGAACTAATTGGATGGGTGTTGACTTTGAGTGCAATCTATTACTTTCATGAGCTGTATCAGCATCTTCATATTCAAAGCAGGATTAAATAATTTTACAGCTGCAACAGGAAAGGGTAACCAGATTTTGTGCTATAGACTATAGAGAAAATCCCAACTTGATTTAAAAGACAAAACGAAAGCATCAAGAACTCATTTGAGAATAGAAGACATACATTCAAGTGAACATTAAAAGTGCAGTCTTCTGAATTAAAATCCCCTTAATGTTTTCATTTCAAGACCTAAAAATATTTATGTGACTGGTTAAAACAACAGAGAGCTTTGAAGACTTTACACCACCAGTCCAAAAAGTCATGCCATATCACATCTGACTCTCCAAATCTTAAGGAATTGATCCTGGAGTATATAGTCATTGATTGCTTTGGGTTTAAACACAACCATGTCGGTGACGGAGGGAAGAGGTTAGAAGTGAGATTTGCACCTGGCTCAGATCTTTCGTTGAGGGAATCAATGATCTCCCACTGTGGGTTATATTAGTCAAGACAGAAGAGGAGCACAGCGGGAGCTTACATATGTTATGGGTTTGTTTGCTGCTCTCTGTAATATTTTATTCCTACTGACGTAAACAAAGTATTCATTTCCTCCTTAATCTTAGCTTTAGTTATATTTATCTTCACGGCTGTTTTTCTGTGAGCTGTAGCTACGAGATGGCAAGAGTTTTTGTTAACTTGAATTCGCCTTGTTTGATTAGTTATCGTTTATTGTGTGTTATGTGGAGCTTCTACGTGATGGGCTCAAAATGTCCCGGATCCAGCAATCTCTCATTGAGGATATGTGCTTTACAGATATGTTGCCACCAGTGCACAGCTTGTTCAACATTTGCAGCAGGTGGATTAAAGTGCTAAAACCTTTGAAACATTCTCTCTCTGGGTAACGAGAACGATGGACCAATATTTTGCTCATGGATGAAGGAAAGCTGTTTCAGGCAACTAGAAAATTGTTTGTACAGAGAAGAAGATCTTGCCTTCATATCTGGGTTATATCAATGCTTTGATCTCTTAATATCTACTGTGTGGTGACCATTATAAACAGGGTAAGAACCACAACCACGATGGGACTCTCGTCCCATCATGGTTGTGGTTCTTTCATCTTTCATGCAATGCTGCAAGGACTGCATTTTTGAACAATAAGCATCCACTACTGGCATCCGGCTGAAGATTCTGTTTGTGACGTTCATGGATAGGACCTCAGGAAAGGAAGTTGTTTTGGAGTTTCGAGAAATATAAATAATGAAACATCCATAGTGTGTTTAAAACCAGTAACCTCACCAGTTTCTCACCTCTGTATTTATCCTCTGCAGAACAGATTTGATGTATTGTTCAAACCCACCAATACATTTTCATTGAGCCTAATTAATACGGTCATGTTATTGTTATTGCTTTAATACGCACAACATATTGGCCTCCATATTGGTATCGGCTAATGTTAATCAAGTAAAAATATGTCTTTGTTGATCAGTATTGGTCCGATAAGTAAAATTATATATAATATTAACAACCAATATTTACTTTAATCTTGCAGCAGATAAGCAACTAAGATGTTTTGGTCCCTTTTACATTGTTGAATGTGTATATAGATATGGATATGTACTGAAGTTAAATATAGTTAGTTGCAAATGACATCAGTATTAATATCAGATATCGATATCTGTCTAATTTTATATATTGTATTCCTATTTTCTATGTAATATTTTTGTGAAACAGCTACAAAGAGTAGCTCCATTCTTTCGTATTCTGCAATCACTTGTCTTTCAGGCTGGGTGCTGCTTAAACATAAAGGAGATCAAAGAACTTCTCTGGTTTTAGTTCCAGTATTGAGAGCTAAGGCATTAATGCATTTGTTTCAAACCCATTATTTCATGCAGTGGTCGTTTTGTGCGGGAGGGGTGTGATTTGCTCACAGAGTGGCATCTCTTAAAATTGTTTAGGCTGCGCTGATCTTAAACCATGTTGTAAAAAACTTTGCAAACATTTAGGGGTAATAAATGAAGCATCAAAAATCAAACGTTTGAACGTTCCTATTGGTTTGGAGGCTTTCCATCATGCATCGTTTACGTTCCCTGACATGCAGTACTTTGTTGGTTTAGCGGACATTTTTGCGAGTGAGGTTCACGTGTAAACATGTTACACCCTATTAAAACGACACAGAAAACGAACTGTGTGCTTGAGAAAGGTAGGTTTTCCTGTGTTATCAGTTGCATAAACTCTGAACAAAAAAAACAAAAAACAACTAATGAATAGTAAAGGAACCGAGACAAGCCAAGCTGGTAGTACGAACGCTGAAGGCACCGACAGAGCCAACAAAGGCCACAAAAAGGCCCACGCTGAAGGGCCCAGGACAAGTGTTGCCGTGTCCCACCCCCCTCCCCCTGAAACCACCAAGGCCACCGGGTAATGAATAAATAAACAACCCCTCCAACCATCCCTCCTTTTCCTCTTTCTGCTTTCCTCATTTGGCAGCCTTCACACACACATGCATATGCATATGCTCAAAAACTGGCACATGTTCATAAACAATCCACACAAATGCAGGGTTGCTTTTCCTGCCTATAGACCTGCTCACATACTTGCTACTTTTGTACAGCAGGGTCATAGTAATTGTGGGAATGCCTGCAGATGTCTGTACCGTAGATCCAGAGGTTTTCGTGCAAAAGGACATAACTGATTATTTTTTTCTTCCTCAAAACGGTGCATGTTTCACGTACCTGCGTATTTTAACCCACATACTCCATGAAAATACTTTGCTGGCTTGGCCAAAACCAGCCAATTCCCAGGTTACACTGAGCAAATTCGGGAAACTAAATTTGACAACGTGTGAGGCTTGAGGGACCACGAGACAAAACACTGTAAGTCTCATGAATATTACGCCCCAGCTCCACAGTGCCTGCTCTAACAGTCTGAGACAATATTGTAAATTATTTAACTTAGAGCCCTGAGAAACCATGGCTCAGAAGGTTTTTTCACACTGTTCCTGTTTGGACAAAGCTAAACCAGCAACATCACATGCAAAAATGTAGGTATTTCATTTGTTTTTGGAATTATTTACGTTTTAGAATCACATGTTTTTTATTAAGAAAATCTTTTTTATGAGGAGAAGTTTTTAAATTCCTACTATAAACAGAGAAACTAAAAGGCAAATAAAATTCGGTCGTGCTTCTAAAAGTTATTGCACACTTTAGCATGTTACAGCTATTTTTACATGGGTTCTATGTATTTTGGGGATACATTATAGCATCCATAACTTTTAGAGATGGAGTTCTGAGTAAATGTCATAGATTACATTATTATAACCGTATTAAAAGTAACAGATTAGCAGCAGAAAACAACAACAAAAATGGATTTTTCATTTGTGTCCTTTTTTTATTTGAATACGAGCAACCATTTCAAAGGGAAAAACAAAGGACAAATAAATGACAAATTGAAGTTATTAAAACTTTAAAATGTAGTGTGTATTATTTCAAAAATATTTTATTTGCAGAATTAATGAATTTTAAACCTAAATCTGCTGCCTTTACAAACCCTGACTCAGTTTCTTTTTAATCCACTTGCTGTCACTAAAAGGCGCGGTTTCCCCTCATCTTAAACCATAACACCACATCGTTAAATGGAGATTTGTCTTCCTGACCCATTAGGTGCAGTGGCATGATAAATGCGATGCTAAATC
Organism: Orestias chungarensis; assembly: GCA_032876305.1. Lineage (NCBI taxonomy): Eukaryota > Metazoa > Chordata > Actinopteri > Cyprinodontiformes > Cyprinodontidae > Orestias > Orestias chungarensis. The sequence continues at coordinate 1,674,007 of JAVLVB010000624.1, read as the reverse complement.
AGCTCAAAGCAACAAATAATTTGATAAGAAAGCAGTGGACCAGAATGGCTTTTTTTTTTAAATACCTAAAACCAGAAGCAGCATAAAATCGAGCTGAAAGTAATTCTTTACCTTGGTTTTGTAAGTAACAGGCAATGGATTTTGACTTGATCCCTCCAGTTGGGGGAACTGGACACACATTCACTGGGAAACAAGTTTCATGGACATGGTTTGATCTTAAAAAACGAAAGAAAAGAAAGGTTTTGCGCAGCGATGCAACTTCAACGAAGAATGAATATACAGTCATTTATTCCTAAAAGCAGTTGTAAGAACCTTGGTCAGAGCCTACACTCTTAAAATCAGGCAGTCTGTTGGGTCAGACCCAATGGGATGTCCGTAATTCCTAATAAACCTCGTTAGGAACACGCATCACCTGGTCCCCAGTTCATCACGGTTCCTTCATTCTAGCACAACTGCAGACTGGGAGGACCAGTTTTGGAGACCAATGTCAACAGCATTGTCCAATTAGTATACATACTCAAATTTTCAAGCTTTATTAATTTTCCTGCTTCTACAAAAATCAGTTTTTGGGATGCAACGTTTATATATAATATATCACACCAACAAACATGTGCAATGATAAAGCAAATATGTGCATTGCATTCACCTGGAAGTTAGACTAGTGGGTTTTTTTTGGCAAAAAGTGCAATTTTGCTCCGTTTTTTAATTTTTTTACTGAACTTGTGGTGTGGACAGTTCATTGTCTTCTACCAAAATACGTTGGAGTAGAAGCAACACAGTTGGTGCCTTATAAAAGTTTGGTAGTGATGATAAAGAAGGCTGGCTCTGTTCTGTTCTTAGTGCTGCTCTAGGACTGCTGGAGATGATTAATAAATGGTGATGTCAAAAAACTTGAATAGTTTAAATAATGATGGCATTTACCAGTCCTTTTAGAGGATTTGAGTATTTTTGAAAGAACTTAATTGAATTAAAGATTCATATTTGAAGCAGGATAACAACCTTAAATGTAGAGTCAAGTTAATAATGGAACAGATTAGAATGGCCTAGTTAAAACACAGCACTAAAATAAACATTGAAAACATGAAGATAGTTATTCACAAACGGTATCTATAAAACTTGACGTACATGCCAACGTCTGTGGATGTGCAAAGCAGGTAAAGATTTCCCGCAAAGTATTTTCAGCTGCATTTACAGCAAAAGCTAATTCCATAAAATATTGGCTGAGGGTGAGTGAACAACAAAAAACATGTTTCTGTTTCCTATTTTGATGTATTCATATTCTGTAATAGAGTTTAAATAATTATCAGTTTCTTTATTTGTGTTGGATGATCGTATTTAAAAATCCTACAAAACACACTGAAGCTTGAAGTTAATGCTTTTGATTTTGAGAAAAGAGATTTTTTTTTTCTCAGAAAAAAATGTATATTCTAAAAGAAAATCACAAAATACCTTGCTTTTTATTTATTTAGTAGACAAGTGAGTATTTTTGGCTTACCATATTTTCTATGCATATGTCTTAACTCCAAGCTGGATCAATTTCAATGCCTAAACTATCGAAGCATAGTTGGTGATGTGCACCTGTGATAAGGGATGATGTGGACTAAGGTGATCAAAACCCTAAATCAGGGTCATGCATACCAAAAGTCTCCCAGAGGGGCAGCATTAAATTGCTAAGATATTGAGACAACAGGGTCAGCAGAAACCTATTGAGAAAAAAACTGCTTAAATTAGCTGCCATGGATTTAAAACCAATTACCAGTAAGCATGAAGCTATTAGGAAGACATTATCTTCCAGTCTTATTTAATCATGTCAACCTACCTGGAGTACCTAGAAGTAGTAGATGGTATTCAGAGCTCATGAAAATGGCCAAGGTAGGGAAGGCCTAAACCCAAACATTTCTAAACAAGACACATACATTACAGCATCTAGAAAGGGCCTTTGTTTTAACAAGTCTTGACCGAACTGGGCAGTTCATAAACAAGAGATCTCTAGTGAAGGCAAACGGTCCCCCTCTCTTAACAGTGTCAACAGACCAACAAACTGACTGTAGATGGTAATTCATAAAAAAAAAAAAATCATCAAAAATTTGAGTGTTGGAAGTTAGTTTAGGTATTTTAAAATCTGTTTTAGCCAAAGCAAGTTTGAGATATATTTTTATGTGTCTTTGAGCAGGATATTGAAGATGCTTTATTGCGGCTATTAGTTCTTATTTTGCAGAGGAAGAAATCAAACAAACACTTCGCAAGTCATAAAGCATAAAACACCACGAACAGAATGAACACCCTAATAACCATCCCACTTTCATAATCCATTTTAGACCTAACAATAAATTCTGAACCCTGTGTGACTTAAATGAACTCAGCAATTAAACTGATTGGGATGCTGCTTGCTATAGCGATACACCAGCCACAGCTAATCTCAAAAAATGAAAGTTCAACTAGTCCAAACTCACACTCTGAGCTTGCTGCAAAGCACTAAACAATAAAGAAGAAAAACGCAACTGAATACTCAGTTGCTAAGATTCGCCTTTGCGAACTTGGCCCGCACTCGCGTTTTTCAGCATTAATACACATGAATTAAACAGCCAGGGTCAAACCTCAACAGAGCAGACATCCTGGACTCTTCAATTAAAAGCGTGATTCTGTCTAACCTTGAGGATGGCTTTTGTATGCATGTGTCTTTGTTCCAGTATTTTTGTACGGATGCAAATGACTGTCTGGCTGTTTCAGCGGACGCACACAGAGAGTATGGGTGTGTGATGGGTGTAGGTCTGTGATATCATGGTGTGCTTGCTCTGCTCTCCATGCTGCTCTGCTCCCACAGTGCCCCTGGGACCAATCTGCCTCCCCGTTATTAATTCATCAGGCTTAACCATGCAGCACTTTATTACTCTGTTTGGCCCAACGAACTATCACACACTCCCCATATCTCTCTCTCTCTCTTCGGCTCTTCCGCAGCGTATCGAAAAACAATATCTGTCACTTGAGCCGCAACGTGAAATGTTTTCTCTGTTGTCTTTGCTTCTACATGCAGGCCGCAATTAAGATGGAGACACAGGATCACAGTTGGTGCATATGGTTGCCATGGAGTGCATATTTAGAATAACTATTATTCCTTGGTATGAAGACAGTTCTGTTTTTTTTGTTTTTGTTTATTTTTGACTAAGCAGAAACAGATTTATTGGCCCAAAACTTCTACAGAGTCCATAACCCTTTGGGCAGCCATCAAGTTGACTGACTTTACCTCACACTCCATCTGCGGCACTAATTCCCACCACAGGGAAATATTATGATTATTATGGCTGTGTTTCAAGAAAACCCCTTTATAGAATGAAACTTTCCCCATGAAAGATAATCTAAGAATCAATCAATGCCCTTTATATGAATCCATCCTGATTACCGTGCCTAAACCCATTGCCTTCAAAGACGGAGAGAAAAGATCTGAGATTGCTGCACATCAAAAGAGTTTATGTAGATAGCTTTATGTGACTGTAAATACATGCAGAAAATATCAAAAGCTATGCTTAACGATTCAGGAAAGAGAGCAAGCGACCACTCTTTTATCAACGACACCGTTTTTAAGTTATTTCCAAAAGTTTTCAATTGGCACAATTACTAAAAACTAAACATCCAATTAACCTCTTGTCTCTTGATTTGTTTTTAAGTGACGAGACGCCCTAGGTTCATAGAATACAAGTTCAGTGATTCTTACCCGCGCCTTCGTCCTTCAGGGTATAGCAGAAACCTTTAGGACATCCAGAGGGAATGTTTGTTAGATCAACACTGACGGAACACTGAGGTTATATTGCCCCCCAATGGAAATTATGTGAAAATAGATGTGGGTTCTTACAATTACAGTCAAAAAAAAAATATTATATATATATATATATATATATATATATATATATATATATATATATATATATATATATATATATATATATATATATATATATATATATATATATATATATATATATATATAT
>JAVLVB010000624.1:1628621-1652418 GCA_032876305.1 Orestias chungarensis | reverse complement strand
GGAGATGGGGCTCTAGCGGGGCCACCCCTGGCAGACGGCAGCGGAGACGCGCTCCTCGGTTTGGCTGGATGCAGAATTGGAAACCGAGTCGTCGATGAAAACATGCGCCTTAGGACTTAAAAAAAGAAAAGGAAGAAACGGAGCGTGTTTGGGAGGCACAGAGAGTGTGTGAGTGTGTGTGTGTGAGTGTGTGTGAGTGTGTGTGTGTGTGTGGTGGGGGAGAAGAGAGAACCCAAATCTGGATCTGCACCGAAATCACCACCAGCCTTATACACCGATCCAAAAACGGAGGAGAGGAGATCCCGCTATTAATTATCACCATCATCATAATCCAGAGGGGAAACGGCGCAGCTTCAGAAGGAAAGAAGAAGACGGAGGATTTTAGGAAGAAGGGAAAGAGGAGAGGAAAGGGGGGGGGGGGAAAGGACTGAGAGCCGACAGTCGCACAAAAGGCGCAGCAGGAGATTTCTGCGGGATCCGAGGCGACAGAATGACGAGTGAACAGAATGCCGTGGTACAAAACCTGAGGTGAAACGAAACCATGATAGAGGAAACACAGCCGAACGAGTGAGTACACCAGACCCCCCCCCCCACACACACACACACACACACACACACTGCTCCTCTGTGCTTTTAACTTGGAGCAACTTTGGTGGAATGTGCACACGCACAAAAACTCTCCCTGCAAGCGTCGCGGCTGTTTAGGATCCGCGCGTCTTTATTTGCTTTTAAAGCGGATTTTGGTTTGTTTTTGTTTTTGTACGGTTACCCCCTTCACACACACACACGCACACACACACACACACACACTACCCCCTCCTCAATATTGTGCTTTACAGAACAGTCTAAAGAAGGCGAGAGAGAAAGAAGAGTGGGAGGGGGAGGAGGGGGGTGAGCGTGGGTGGATCGGAAACATTTTCTGAAAGGATCTCAAGCGAGAGGGAGGGGGGAGAGAGAGAGGGAGGGGGGGAGGCCCTGCTGCAGCTAAGGCTCGGGGACTCAAACACGCAGAAAAAGCAGCAGCTTTAAATATCTGTGTGTATATATAGAGAGAGACATGGATGCGTCCAGCCACGGTTTGCGTGGACGCGTTGCCTTCCCCACGCCTCGGTCCCGTCCGCGCTCCCCACCTACAGCGGTGGTGTGGTGGGGGAAGTCTCGCAGGATTTGAGATTTCCGATATGCCTCTTCCGCCATGTCTTTCTCAATCGCCCTCATTTGCATAGCCTGTCGCGCTCCATTCATAAAAATAGTACGTGGCCGTACGGATTGTAAACGACGCGGGGGGGGGCATCTGATTCCGGGTGTCTCGTGTCTGTTTCCGCCACGCAGACTCGCTTTGCTTGTTAGCGTAGCTTCCAGTTTGGGTGGGTTTAGCCCCCACGGAGCTGATTACACGACACCAGTGGGTCGAGGACGGGGCAGAATGTTAGCTGGGTTAGCATCAGGCCACAAAAACACAATAGCAACTCATTTGTCCCTCTTCTTCTTCTTCTTCTTCCTGTGCGCGCGCGGCTGCTCTGTGTTCTCTTTGATCTGTCGGCGGGGGGCGGTGACGGCAGCTCGTTCATTCATAAAAGCCTGTAACCTTCAGCGTCCCCATTCATGTGTCTTCTCTGCTCTGACTGGACTCTGCGCTGCTGACTGCGGGGTTTCCTTTCAAGATGTGGCATTTTCGTTTTTGATTCTAGCTTGTTAGCCTGCAGGCTGCCAAGTATAGACATCCCCCTCTAAAGCACACGACCCAGCACCCAGGGCGTGAAAGCAGTCAATTCAGTGATTAGATCAATTTACACAATAAACATTAATATAAACCTTTACATTCACTATTTAACTATCCAGCATGTGTTCAGTATGGGATCCCCAGCCAGTGATAACCCATACTTATCATTTGCCACTATATCAAAGATTGTATATATTTTGCATTTTACAAATAAGTGTAATATATATATATATATATATATATATATATATATATATACATATATATATATATATGTAATGTTTTAGATCATAAAGAGCAGTTTATTTAACGAAACCATGTTGTTGAACAAAACGTTCCACAAAGAGCTGTATAGACTGCTTTTTATCAGGGGTTTGTATTCAAATAAGAGCGACTTATTAAATCATACTTATATTGCACATGTTGCATATTTCTGTATGTGTGAGTGTCGTATATTTTTGTCTCCTGGATCGAATGGTCTAAATGATTCCAGTTTAAATCCAGCAGCACCCTAACTAGTTAGTGAGCTGCCGCACGATCGCCGTGTAGGTTTTACATGAACGGATGCGTCTCCAAACGACTAAAACTCGTATTCATATCTATTGGAGCGGGTAGCCTTCTGTCAGCCAGCTAACTGGCAGCGTGGGACAGGAAACGGGTGTTAACTTTGTGCTCTGGGCGGCCGGAGAAAACCTTCGTCAGTCCGGCACTTTATCTGGAGTCGCATTAAAAGGACTTTAACCCTCAGGCACAGTGTGATAGAAAACGTGGATGGTTTTGCAACTGTAACATTTTAACCTCTCGTGTACACCTTGGTGTCGCAACGACACCACGGCTAGTGGAAAGTATGTAGGGAAAAAGTATAAAAAGGAAATCTAGTCTGCTTAATGTATTTATTTCTACTTAAGTTTACAAACTAGGACAAACAAGCTCCCAAGATGAGCTTCTTATGGCTGAGGTTCTTGACTGAACTCATCAGGGGGAAAAAAGGTTTTAATGGTGCTTTACTACAGATTATAAAAGTCTGTTTTCAGCAGAATAAACACAGCAGTACTCAAAAACACAAGGATGCACGCTGAGGTTTGAATTACACCTTACATGGGGAGATTTTAAAGGTTTGTTATGGTTTCAGTAACTTTTTATGCTATTACTAGTTTGTTAATTGAGGTAATGCTAAAATCTAACTTTTTACGCCCCAAATAGTTTTCTTAGCTATGGCTTTACATTGCTGCTATATAGAATTGGATCCAAAAGCATGTTTTTTTAATTAGTAACAATAAATACTAATTCTTGCTTTGTTTGTTAGTTTTCATATTGAGACGAACCAGATTAGCAAACATTTTGTCATGAAAAAACATTTGAACTATTGGTTGGAATATAACAAATAATTTCTACCGGGGGTAATTAAATATGTATAGACGAGAAATATTGGCATATTTGGGTTTATTGATCAGGTTGTAGCTGTTTGTTATCTCAGTCAATCATCCTTTAGTCCCGGGTATAATTCCCGTCCCCTTCCAGTTCTATGGGGTATCAGAGTCCACACATTTGTCACAATATATTCCTAGTAAAAACAAATTCACTGTTAATCTGTTGAATCATTTCCTGCTGCACACAGTCCCTTTATGGCCTTGTTGTAATTCATGTTTCTGATAAACTTTGCCTTTGTCATGGGATGTGCAAAACCAAACCACACCCTGTTGGTTTTTTCAAACAACGGAGGCTGGGTGCATTTTAATAGCAGCACTAGCGCTCTTAGAGCCTTATGTTGTATTTCAAGGTAATTTAAGGCATTTCCAAAGAGGCCTTTGAGCTTTTATTTAAGCTTCTGGAAATAGTTATGTATTTAAAAATCCATAAAAAAATGGCTTTTATTGTTGAAACAATTCTGTTTGCAATATCTTTCTTCATTTGCCAGCACTGAGCCTAAGAGCCTGGCACTCTGGATTATGCCATAATTCACTATAGAGGTGCACAATGATGCCAATAGCAGAGAACTGGGTGAATGTTATACTTGGTACGCTATGTACTCTAAATGTCATATTTTAGCCAGCTGGTTGGTCTTTCAACAACCACGATGCTCAGACTTGATATGCTTCAGTGTCTGGAGTGATTGCCCTTAAAAGTGTGATCATCATTTGCTGTTGGACGTAGCCTTCATTGGGTGGAAGTAGCCATAAAAATATCTTCTGTTATGTATAATGCATTTTTCTTTTTTTTCTATCTGAACCAAAGCCAGTTACAGGATTAAGACATGGTCAGGACATAAAGACACACCTGTTTATGCAGGTAATATCAGGCTTTCTTTGATGTCAGTATGCATTAACACGTCTCCCTCTTTCTGTTGCAACATCAACGATTCGTTATCTACTTTTCGTCGTGTTGTCTTCTTGTTGTTGATCCATTCGGTTATTCCCTGCTTTAATGTGTGTTGTCTTTGTCATATCCCTGTTCTTTAAAGGAGCACACACACAGACACACACAGCGACACCATGAGCAGAGGATGTATCGATCTGGTGTGAGCTACTGCCCACTCAGCATGTGAACAGTCAGTATTGGACAGGAGATGCTCAGTGACATTCAGCTAAGGTCGACAAAGAGTTGAAACCTAATCCATCCAAGTGGTGAACACAGCAGTGAGGAGTTAGATGGCCTGTATGTTCCCTCTGCAGAACTGTACTGTTCCTGATTCTTCATAGTTAGCTGAATCTGAAAAAAAAAACTCCAGTAAAACCAACAGGAGTGGGTGAACTAATCACCAACACCAGGCATGAAAAGGTGATTCAATTATTCACTTTTTCTTGGGACTGGATCTCTTGTTGCAAGCCATCGATCAGGCTTTCTTTCAAGACATGTAGGTATACAGCAACCATGAGGGGGATGAACGTGAAGAGAAAAGAAAAAACATTGTGTCATAGGGTAAGGTTATTGGAAACTTAATTTGAATGATTTCACCTTTCATGCATTTATATACAGCTGCTATTAGTGAACAGACAAACGAGAACCGTGATACGAGTAGCCCATTCCAAAGAGGAAGCAGATAGTGTGATTTCCTGTTGCTATGACGCTGTTATCTTGGTTCAGAAAGTCAACTTTACAAACCAAAATTTAGTCCAATGTCAGTGTTCCAGGTGGAGACATAATATACCACTGATTAGAAACAAAATGCTACTAGAAAAATCTATAAATCGCGTCACTTTATTTTTATGGCAGAAGTAAACATAAAGAATATTACGAGATGTAGAAAGAAGGAAATAAACGAATGCCACCGAGGAAGAAATTGACACGACGCCAGGATATGATGGCTCCGCCCGCAGGTAGAGCTAAACTACGTCAAAACAAACACGGTCGTAATGGCAGAGTCAAATTCAAAGGGTTAACAGAGACATTTTTACCTTAGGCAAAGGCAACAGGCAAGACCTCATGCATCACATCCCTGGGGTTATTTGCAGGAACAGCAGAGAACTCTGAAGCGTTTAAACAATAAAGGGTTTGGCAGACACATTTACAATAGCAGGAGACTAATAGTTTCATAATCTTTAAAGGAGTTTGTAAAAATCCTCCACGCTGGTTTGATCACTTATGGCAGAATTTGCATGAATATCTTCCTGTGAAGTCACTGCTTTAGGAAGAAACTATAGATGTAAACTAAAAATCAACCATTATTTCGTAGAGACTAACATGGTAGTTACTGTCGATCAGCTGCTCGTGAAGGCAGCTTTAGGCCTTGATCTGTCTTACACTGTTTGGTTTTTGGAGATTAAATACATTTCTACTGTCAGAATTGCATATTCCCCACTGACAACATTCACTGGTTTGTTTCGCTTTGACCATGTTAAAATAGTTTCGTTACTCAAGGTAAGGGGTGCTTTACTTCCCGTATCCAATTGAGAATCTGTAGCAGGGATTGACCAGCATCATTCACATTGATGTCAGAGGGCTTAAACCCACCCACTGTATTAGCCGTGTTTTCTGTGGTTTCATGGCTCACGGGACACCCAAACGTATCCCACTTGTGACTCGTGCCATAGCGCTCAGCTAAGGTTTCAGAAAGGTTAAACCATTGGCAAAAACAGGAATCACTAGCCTTCACGATATGAAAAGAACAGAAAATGTCTAAAAGCTCTTAAACTACACCTTCAGTTAAGTTTGTAAGACCTTAACCAGACCTATATGGAACAGACAATTCAAAATCCCTGCTGCTTTTCTCTCAATATCTTGTGTTAGCCCTCTTTGTAAACATTGGTGAGGTATTAAAATGTTTCCCTAGGACCAGGGAGGGACTAAAAAACAAGAAGTCTTTAATGAACAGGTAGCAACACTGATGTTCTATCTGCATATCTTCATGCGTATTTAAAGACAAGTGGTTTCCTTTGTTCTTACTGCAGACGGTGAGGAAATGAATGGGGGAAACAACCCATGGTACGTGTTGAAATGGAAGCACATTGAGGTTTTAACACATACAGCCTTTTTTACTTCCTTTGCAGGGCCTTGGTATTTTTTTTTTAAATTTTCTGTACTCCCTCTCCACGGGGACATGCGTGCACGCACACATCACATGGACCAGATGCTTTTCACAGTGTTTCCTGTGTTTCACAGTGAGGCTCATCGCTGCTTGCTCTCCGGAGCCTTTAGGCCATATAATGGCCCAAGCTGTTTATATCAGGACACCAAACAATGGACCTGGATTGTTTGTCCCCCCCTTTTTTTAATCTCTGCTCATCAGCTGACTGGATAACCATGATTATAATAGCTCAAGTATTCGTTCACGTCGCTGCGTGTCTTCCCATCTCCCCCACCCCCGTGAACACATGTATACCACGTTTCAGAGGCTGTTTGCAGATAACTCCCATTCTTCTCCGCTCCCCAGTGAATGAACTCCATGAACTTTCAGTTCTTTCGGGAAGTATTTAGCCGATGCAACAATATAGTGAGCTCGAGGCCCAATTTGAGGGTGTTTTGGTGACTTCAATGTATAAGGTGTTCAAAACTGAGAAATCATTTACTGCAGACGTTAGTTTTTGTTGTTTTGTTTTTCACATGAACATAATGAAATCATTTATCTGTCAGCTTCAAAGCTTGGTTTTATCAATAGTGCTGTTATCGCACACAAAACAACATCTGTCAACAATTCGGGGGTTTGTATTTTACGATTTTAAGGGCAATAAATCATTACTTCCACGTTATGTGATGTTTTTGCTGCTGTGCTCCCAATGAATGCCTCTACTTCATACCCAGATGTTGCTGTTTTGTCCCTTTCCACTTTTTAATGCTAGGAAGCTCACAACTTCCTTATTAAACAGTGTATTTATATATCTTCTTTGACCTTTTTTCCCAATTTCCACGGTTTTCTTTTATTAATTCATTTTAGGGTTTGAAATATGAACTAGAAGTGATTATAACCTTATATCAAAAGTAACAATGAGCGGCTCTCTGTTGGTAGATGTTGATTACTGAAGACATGTGGCCAAATCTGCTTCTGCTAGGCTCTGGAAATTACAGAAAAATCTTTTAGTCTTCTTTGATCGTGGGTACAAAGAAATCTCTGGTAAGTGTTTCTGTTTTATACCCTAAAGAGTACTACTACTTTACGACCAAAATTACGAAAAGGGTTTAATTATTTGGATGGGCTGCAGCCACCATAGTCCTCTTCCTAATAAGACAATGAACAATAATATTGGATTTGGAACAAGATTTGAAAAAAGGACGTCTTTCTGAATGTAGGTTCAGTATACACAAAAATAAATATAAGTTTTCCACTTTGCCGCTTTATGTTTAGACACTTGTATGTAGTTTATATAGTTACATTTCTTATGCTTAGCTTTGGAATCGTTAAATTGACTTCAAGGAGCACAAACTCGTCATCTTACATTTAATGTATAGCTGTAAAAATCCCTATTTGCCCAGTTTAGGCAAACCCTAAGAGAACAAGCTTCTAGTGTTAATAATGCAAATAATTTTCAGTTGGTTTGATGCCCTGGAGCCAGGCCACAGTTTGTCCAATTATAAGATAAACCATTGACATCTGACAGTTTATGTAAATGAAGTCCACCTGATCAAACACACCCCAGGCTGACATTGTGTTGGATATCTGTCAAAGAGCATTAGAGACCCCCCCCCGAATGGCAGGCTTTATCGAGGGTCTGTAAGAGGTTTAGGACCAATCAGCTTAGTTTTAGTAGACTTCATCATAACTGGAGGCGCTGCCAATTTTAAAATACAGTTACAGGAGCTTTGTGGAACTGTCCACGGTTGAGCAAAGACAAGATTTAGTTTTTAGCTATCCCATTTTATTAACTGTGAACCTTTTTATCTTTATGCTGTGTTTTTTTAGGAAAACAGCTTGAACCGTTTTGTTTTGCGTTTATTTTTTAACAAGGTTTTAAAACAAAAACATTTTTAATGAAGCATGAATGCCAGTGACAGGACTCCAAAGTTTTATTTTTAAAGATATATGGTTAGATTTTTGTATTTGACTTCCATAATCTTAATATGGCAAAGCTTTGACCTGCAAAACCAATTCAATTAAAAACCGTTTTTTACCTGTCCGATTACAGCAGTCACATTCTTATTAGGAGAAAGCGACGTCATCATTTATTTGTATAAGTAATAGGACCTAACCAGCGTTGTTTGGGTTGTTTACAAAATAAAATAGTTTTGTTTTCACATTTCTTCCATTTCGACGAAATCCGTTGTCAGGAATGGTTTATACGCCTTCCTCTGCGGGTCTTTAGCCACCCTCCCCATTTCAGGGAGAATATAGACCCATAACGATCCGTGACCAATTGATCATAGCGCCCGGGCTGCTTTTGTGCTGTGATTGGTCAGCTGGGCATGGCGTGTTATCTGTTAATGCCGCTCCCATATCAACTGACGCACTCGGGTTGAGCTGTGGCTCCAGCATTGTGCTGCCCTGACATGTGAACGTTCCACATAACTGCGGCTGATTGACAGAATACCGATCAGACTTCCCCTCAGGAAGATCCCACGTCAATAGTTGTGAATGAATTCTCCTCACTCCCAAGCCAGAACTTCCTGTCTCTCCGAATGAGAGCTAATGAAGTTAAACGAACAGCCAGGATGGACCCAAATCCTGACTTTTGACGCATGTGTAGTTTTACATCCACACACATCCTTCAGATTGGACAAACCAAATGAAGTACCCTTCATGCTTGTTTTGTTCAGTAGGGAAAAAAAGCAAGAACGAAAAACAAAGATGTCAATTTTTAAAGCAACGTGATTCAGAAAGCCGGCAAACTCCAACATGTAGTCATTTGGTACGTTTATTTTTTGCACACTATACGGGGTTACCCTTGTCCTCGCACCGGGACTATCAGGCAATACCGTGAGACTCTGTCAGCATTCCGGACATCAGAAAAACAAACCAATAATGAAATGATCCTGATTGTGAAGTGCCCTTCAGTCACTTCCTGAGTGAGCAGCAAATAGAGCGTATACTGTGTGCAGAGAGGAGTGGGTGTGTGTGTGTGTGTGTTGCTGTTGATCATACAGAGGCGTGGCAGGTCATTCTTTATCACAGGAAGTATATCCACGCTTATCACAAATGGCTGGACTGCCCTCACCGGCCCATTTATCTGCCACACATGAGCTGGATTACACACCTCTCCAAGCCAGCGTCCAAGACCCGTTTACCGTTTTATTACGGCCCGGTTGCACAAAGGGGATTCTCAGGGTCCATTTAACTCTGGAGCGCACTCAATAGCCTCTTTGTTGTGTATAAACATAAAGCGTGCATGGTAAAAGAGTAACAAAGCGCCTCTAATTGTTTTTGTGCCATGCTTCAAGTGCAGTCGGGCTCTGTGAAATTTGAAAGTGGAACGTTGGATCAACGGTTCTCCACGGTTTCCTAGAGTCAGGCTCAAAAGCTGATCATGCAGATTAATTGTATTTGTCTGTAACCCAAGAGTGGGAAAGAAATCAACATTAAAACTGACACTACTTGGGCTGAATCATGCATCCATTGATCTATTCTGGGCTTAGGTTTTTTTTTTTCTTCTATTTAATCTATGAAAACCAACTCATTACTAAAATAAAAATGTTTTCTATGAAGTTGTTAATTTTAGTATTTTTATAGCTTAAAAGAAATTAAATAGTTATGGACTGATTCCTTTTTTTTTGGATGACTCAGACGTTCCTTTAGGAAATAATAATCACTTGTGGGTGTTTGTCCAAGTGAGAAGTCACTGTTAGAAAGAGTTTCACACATTTTTAAGAGGGTTTCCATTTTGCATTAATAATTAGCGAGCTTAGCACAATGAACACAACGATCTTCGTGTTAATGTTCTAGTCGACGTCAATCATTGTCTCAACTCTTATGTCCAAAAGGCTGACAGAGCAACTTTTCTTTATTACGTTAAACATTCCTGCTAAAGTCTTTTTGAAGGTTTTATTTGGACTTCATTTTTCGGTAGCTTGACAGGAAGAATGTGGTGGTGCCCATGCTCTACCACAGAGACACCAGGTTCACACCTGATATTTCAGTCACAAACCAAAATATTAGCAATTTGGACAGTTTCTCAGTCCATTTATGTTCGGGACCCTGTTTACACACATTTTCTTATCTAACATTTTTCGTGTAGTGAAACAAAACTGCTTAATTACCTGCTTTATTATACATGAATGTTCAAATAACCTGATCAAAAATCCCAAGAAAGTGACTTGAGTGCTCGCTTTTAAACGAATAAAAGGCGAAGTTCCAATTTAAAACTCTTGACTGTAAAATATTAATCAAGCCATTTAAAACATGAAAAGCGTTTTTGTTTCCTCATTAGCCAAACACACATAAACCTTTTTATTTTTTATTTTTTTCTCCTTGTTGTAAACCAGAACTCAGGTAAATCCAGGTGCAGCTTCAGCTTCTCTGCCAGGGTTTGGCCCTCTAGTTAGTGAAACTTTACGTTTGTATTCCATCACTGTTGAGCTTATGAGCTGTTGTTTGATATGCAGTATAAGTGGTATTGCGAGAAATACAAATGGCCGGTAATTGGACGGACATGGTTGCCTGACACGCCCTCCACCTTTGTCCTGATGCCTTTTAATAAATCAAGGCCATGATTCATGGACCTGCTGCTTTTATCCCCTCTTATCTTCCAGCCAAACTGAGTCATCACTAACCTGGTATCTCTCTTGATGAAATTCGCAGCTTTGCTGCCGTTTATCGGCGATCGACTCAGATGTGTGAGATCATCACGTTTTTGTTTTTTTTTGGGATGATTGTGGCGCATCAGTCATCTCCTGTCAGAGCGGGTGCCAGTCCTTTTTTTTTCAGCATCTTCACCTCATGCAACATTCACATGGACAGAATTAGATTCACAGTTTCCAAATGTTGGCATGAGGGAACCTGTGCCAAGATGTTTCGTCCCCCTTGCAAGTGCGTTTCAGCATCGCTTTGCCGCCGGTTGCGGCTGTATATGTGTTCTGACCACAGATTACAGCGCCTGTCCGCAGACGGGGCTCCAGACACGGGTCACAAGACGGACCAAAATGTGACGAGTTCATCACAGAGAGCTGATAGCCTGGATCGTGTGTCTGAAAGCACATGTTTCTATTTATTGCAGAATTTCGTGTTTATTTCTGTATGTGGGTGGCACGAATGCGTTGCTCTATATCTGGATGTGTCATGTGTGTTTGAGTCATGTAACGGCAACCGTATGGATATCCAAATGAAACATCCTTTAAACAATTTTACGGCTTCGGGCGAAGCCAAAAGTAATGACCGAAACAACAGGATTTGCAGTCCAAAGTAATCGCATCGCGATTCATATAAACCAACAAGTCAACTGCCATCGTAGCGTTTCTTAAGTTCATTTGAAAAATGAAAAAAAAAGCCCTGTAAGGCGTCCCCGCTACTTCTAGCTAAGTAAATTAGTCAATTACATTGTGCGGGTTTGTATAATGTCTGCAGAATGTAATATTGTGGTATAAACCGATGAAACGTAGCATTTTTTAAAGGGCAACGTTCTCACGTGTTCAATGAACGGTGAGGCAATGATCTCGCAAGCTTGCTTGTTAATGGAAATACAAGTAGGTAACTGAGTTGAGTCTGCTTTAAATGATTTCCTTTGTTGCTTTTCAAGTTTTCCAGTAGCACCAGTGAACGGGACTGACTTTTCGCCTACGCCCATCGAGCTTTTGACATGACAACCCCACCTGCACACAGACGCTGCAGCTGACGCGGCCCTGGCCGCTGAACCTCTCACTTAAGTCTGTTTTGTACCGGGGGTTTTTTGTGTGGTTTTTTTTAACTGGCCCTTTCAGTCACTGCGGCCATATTATCCAATGATTTAAAACAGAAAAAAAGCTCCAATACTAAATGTGTGAGAGAGAAAAAACGTATCATTTTATGTGTGCATGGATCCTACACAGAAGCACAAACGTGGGTGTTTGTGTGGTTGCTTTCCTGTATGGGCTGTTTGTCTGCTATCATCCAGTCGGCTAGTCTGTCATTCAGTCACTTTTATGAATGTGTGTGGGCGGAAGCTGGTGAACCAGTTATGCCACCTGTGTTTGTGTGTGCGAGTGTGTGAATTAGATCCTCTGAACTATATAACACCTCTCTCATTCACTCCCACTCTGCCTTTTTTCCTCCATATCTCGTTTAATGTTCCTTTTTGACCCCGCCCCCACTCTTCTAGCCGCACAGATATTACTGTCTATCTCCACCAGGACTTTGCATTGACTTCCATTCATTTTTATACACCAACCGTTACCGATGCAAACCCTAAACCCAAACTCAATTCACAGGTCAGTCCAAAACTTAACCTCTAACCCCCCAAAAACAGCACGTCTTCGTGTGGGGCCTGAGCTCTGGGCCCCATAAGCAGCAATAGGTCCTCAAAACATAGTTTTTGTGGTAAAAAATTGACCTTACAAGGTGAGAAAGGTCAAAACACACACACACGCAGACACAAAGAACATCGATTCAGTATAGCCTACAGAGGCACATCCTGTTGTTGTTGGGTCGTTCACGAGGATTGGGCCGGGTGCATTTTGTTCCCGTGGGGGTGGTGGCTGTCATGCTCATGTCTGGCGCTCTACCTCCGGTCTCCTGTTTGTTTCTTTCTTTCTCATGTGTTGTTCTGTTCTGTTAAAGACTAAACTGTGGCTGTATTATCTTCTGTGTCGGTATGATGTGTGTCTGATTCAGGCTCCAGTTGGCTGTTGTCTTATTTACATGATCTGTTAGCCGGGATAGGAGAGCAACTATTTATATTATTACATATCTGTTTTATTGCCCAATCCCTTTAAGTGTTTTAGCTCATAAACACCCATTGCAATTTGAGGACATAAATGAGGCGGATGTGTGACTAACAGCTTGGCCAAAACATTTTTTCACTTTCATTTTCAGAAGCCTGCACCTGAGTTATGATTGTTTGAAACATTTGAAAGCACATTTGTAATAATATTGTCCCAGTATGATGTCCAGGAGTAAAAGGCCACAGTTTGATGGCCTCAGAGTATTAACACAAAGTATTAAAATATCAAAAATCTGAAACCTAACTGAAAAACAAAAGCGTGCTAAGGTTTTCTTTGTACCATATTGTTTATACCTCTTGCCTGCTTTATGCTTTACATTGGATCCTTAGGTTGTTCATATCGATGCAGTTGTGTCAAATGAGGAGAAAATATTAAAAACATGAACCTTATTTTTGTGGAAAACATGAAATAGATGCATGCATAGGAACTCCAAAGCATGTTTAGTAACTCAAAAAATAAAACAACTATAATCAGCATTTGGCTATTATTCAGGTTAATAGCACCAGCGCGTAATTGTGAATAAAAGCTTGTAAGTATATAAGAGCTTGTGAAGTTGAACTCCGGTGAAACCAAGGAGCTACAATCATTCATTTTAGGTATAAAAAGTAGTTATGCAAATATTTTTTTTTTTTTTTTGCAGTCTTTAAAAAGGGGGAACTACATTTCTTTTATTATTGTTTTTTTTTTATTTGATAAATGATCTCCATATTCAACTTACTGAGTTAAAGTTTTAAGGCAGAAATCTGTATAATTTATATTCATATATGCTGCCTGTTTATATCGCGCAATGTGATTAATTTATGCACCAGAATAGATTTACGACTGCTCCTTGAAAAAAAGTTGGTTTGCCATCGTGTAGCTTTGGAAGGTTTTTAAAAATATGACGGTTGACCATCGAGGGTTGCTGACTAACATTGAGCCGCTTTTTTTTCATGGCATGTGCGTATTTGTGTGTTAGCATTTCTCACCTTGAAAGGCCCATTTTCCATACAAATACTACATTTTGAGGATCCTCTACTCATGGGGCCCGGGCTTTTGGCGCCATAAGGAGATGAAGCTCCTCAGATTAGCTGTTTTTTTGGGTAAGGGTTAGATTTAGGACTACGGTGTGAATAGAGTATAGGGTTTAAACTTGTTCTGCTACTACTTGGGTGTAGGGTAATTGTTAAGCAAAGGCTTTGTGGAGATTCAGGCTTAAATTAAAAATGAATGGAAGTCAACGAAGAGTCGTTCTTGAGATACAAAGACATAATATCTCTTTGTGTTTAATGCTGACTTATCCGGGTGCAACACCTCCCACTTCAGCACGGTGTGGGGACCGAGCAAAGTCGTGACTTGCGACGCCCTCAAACAGTCTGTCAGGGTGTGAAGCCAAAGCGGCAATAAACTCCTGGGGCATTACGTTGTCGTTAACTTAGCAACATTTCTGCTTTAACAAATCGAATACAAAATTTCACGGTTTTATCTAAAGTGAGGCTTGTTGGTTGGCTTTTGTGTTCCATTGGGAATTAATTATGTTTACTTGAGTTTGTTCAAGAGTACTTTCTATGGATTACAAAGTTTACCCATGGTTAGTTTTTTTTACTGAGCAAGGAAGTGGTTATCTCTCAGCACATGTCTTACAACATACCAGCAAGCTGGATTGTACATTAACAAAGCAATAATCTTTGAGTTTTTTAAACCCTAGGTGATGATTTAGTAAATGTTAGATGTTTTTTTTCTGTTCTTAAAGGTTTCCTGTAATAAGCATTTTAAGATCAAGGCCACCTTTTCAAATCATTTATTTCGCCATCAGCTCCTGTTGTGTATTTGTTTGTAAAAACAATGGGATCCCCGTCCTAATGCTCTCTCCCCTTCGTTTCCCTGCTCTCCAGTGACAGCTACATCGTGCGTGTGAAAGCGGTGGTGATGACGCGGGACGACTCTAGCGGCGGCTGGCTGGCTCAGGATGGGGGAGCCCTCACCCGCGTGGGTGTTTGTCGCCTCCTTCCCACAGAGGTGACGCATCTTTCTGGCTCCAGCAGTTCCCAGTTCGTAATCCGGGGAGAACGGCTGCGGGACAAACAGGTAAAAACCCCACTGAATGCAGGTCGGCTGAACCTCGTGATTTTCTGCGTGTGCGTTTTTTTTTTGTTAGTTTGTTTTTGAGTACGGAAGTGACACTGAGTTGTGACTGGCCAAATGCGCAGGTCATCCTGGACTGTCCTGTGAGGAAGAACATAGTGTACACCATCGCAATGCCAACATTTCACCACTGGAAGGTGGAGGATAGGAGGTGTGGTCTGTCGTTCCAGTGTCCAGCTGATGCAAGAGCATTTGACCGGGGGTTGCACAAAGCAATTGAAGACTTGGCTGAAGGTAAGATGCCCTGTTCATCATTGGTTTAGTAGGAGTGTGTTAACAGAAAGTAGAGATGCGCCAACAAAACAACTCATAAATGGATTTACAATTTTACTATGCAATGGATGATCAGTAAAACCGTAGCTACTTAATCTGTAATCTTAATCAGCAACTACCCTCTATATTTTTTGCGGCGTCAACTACAAACAGCGTGGGAAGATGATTTTGCAGACTCAAGTATTCTAACATTTTGGAGGCAAGAGGAGAGAAAAGACGTCTTGAGTCGGGATTAAAATCTGGTGTTTGAGCAATAAACTAGTAATTATTTTACAAACTGTAAACCATAAAACCATGTAGACTTCAGAGAAAGGTCGTAACAGGGAGATATTTGATGAAGAAAGCCTGAGAGATCTCCAAAAAGAAGGACAAACCACTCACAGCAGCAGTGAAGCTTTTAAAAATAAGAAAAATCTCTGAGGGATCCTAAAGACTTTTGTCTTTTCATATAATTATGCATTCTAATATAAACAGTGTAAAAATCTAAGATTTTATGTTTAAAGGGAGGATTAATTGATAATTAATAGATGTTAAAAGACATAAATCATTTACAGTTAGATTGAAATATTAATATTTAAGTCAAATTTTGGTTTTTGATCTGATAGGAATGAATTATAATGGCAAAATGTAATTAGATCAATTGGAGTTCTTACAAAACTATTTGTCTACAAAAACATATCCAAAGGGTCTTGGTACATAAAATATATTACACCCCTAAGAGGGCTTTTATTCGGGGTAAATTTTGTGATCATCTCCTGGTAAATTGAGTTGAAGCCCAATGGAAATGATGGCCCCGGATAGGAAGCCTGGTTCCTAGAAAAAAAGGCCGAAACTGGAAACGTCATAATCAATTCTTGAAAATAAATTCAGTGAAAGCACATAAGGTGCAAGGCGTCATTTTAAAAAAGAACCAATTTTCTAAAAAAAAAACCATGGAAGATTTACTCAAACTAGTGCTTATAAGAAGAGTGTCACATTTGGAGATATCAGGAATGTTGAATTAAGGACCGAAATGCTAATCTGTTTATCCTTTTAGGGTTTCAGCCTGTGTCAGGAAACATGTTTGAGTAGGTTGTCACTCTTTTGGACGTTCGTGTTCACCTGAGATCGTCATTTTGTGTTACTAATGCTATTTGTTAATATTAGACGCTGAAGACAAACACTATAAAATCCTTCTGCCCTTCTAATCATTTGACACATTTTTATACAATAATTGAAAAACATTTCTCACGCGTTGGATTACCTCTGCTCCTAATACCAATATATTGTACAGTACTAAAATCATTACTAGCAGATCATAGCTGAACACAAACTGAAAATTGGTCACAAAAATGTGACCGGGGCAATCTTCAACTAAAACGACGTTTTTCCTCTTCCACGTCAACGTTAAGAGTTTTACAAAGACGGAGGGACAGGATAAACATTGTGCTCACTCATGACTAGGGGCGCTTAGTAGGTGGTGCCCAAAACATGACCGGTAAAACCAGTCCATCCCTGCGAGGCCATGGATGAGTACAAAGTATGTGGAGAAACGTGTATCCGAAAATAGTTTCTCTAAAGTTTTGATAAATGAGAAGATGAGGTAAGTTTTACATCCAGACATGAGAACCTGAAAGTTTATTAACGCTGCGAGTGCATCCTTAAAACCGGTGACTTAAGCCACAATTTCAGAGCTGTTTGTTGCAATGTTTTCCTCTCCACAGGCTCCACGACCTCCTCTACAGCGCTCCAGAACGAGGGGGAACTGGGGGATGATGACGTTTTCACCGTAAGCACCTTTTTTTTAAAACATAATCGTATGTACATTGGACCTATAGGGTACCAAAGAATGTGTAGACAGCTTAAAATCTTCCATCGACGCTCTCGCCTGTCGATCCGCTCATGCGGTTGGTTTAGGGCAGGACATTTGTGGTTCCCTTGCACCATGCCGGTCTGTTTGTTAGAGTGGGTCAAAGTTGATGCATCTCTGAGCTGCGCTGGCAGTGGAGGAAGTGGCAGGGCCCACTCCAACAGCATGTGTCGCTCTTCTTCGGCGTGTTCAGCATGCACTGCCAATTCTCCAGCTTTCCCCCTGGAAAGGCGTGTGATGTGACGAGGAGGCAAAAAGTGGCTCATGATGTTCCAAAAATATTCAAGAAGTGCTAACCCTAACACATCAGGACATGTTTAAGTTACCGATACTGTCTTTATGTCTCATGGGTTAGTGGCATTATAATTTTGCGGAAGTGTGCAAAGCAGTGAAGTTGAGCTCATCCGCCTAGGAGGTCAACTTTTATCGCGATAATAACAAGCTGAACAAAAGAACTAGGGCCTCTGTGTTGGTGCTGTTTGGCCAGGTTATCATAGGGCCGATTTTTCATTTGTTTACATTGCAATAAAGAATAAACCATAAAGTTGCTGCTGCCTTTGTCATGCAGAGACACACAAAGTCTGAAGATTTTTTTTTTTTAAAGTTCCCACATACAACACAAAATGTTTGAGTCATCCCCATCTGTTACCAAGCACTACTTGTTCAGCTGGCTGAAAATGTCAGCTATGGCTTTATAGAAATGCCACATATTCCTAAAAAGGTCTGCTCAGCCCTCCAAATCATTAAAGTGCATAAAATCCAGAGCTTGGATCAGTTTTTTTTAAACTATTTTTAGGACTACAACATTAGAATACACCAAACTAATGTTGGAGAATTACTCTGAGAATCCAAAACGAAACGCAAGGTTGATGACCTGCACTGCTGTGATTCTGCATTGAAACGTTTCCAGACCGTATCTCATCAGCTAGGAGTTTAATACTCCTCTTCTGTTGTGCCTAACCGCCACAGCAGATACATCTCCACCTTAAGTAAGCACAAAGGCCCCCACCCCAAACCTCCATTTAATTTCTCCTTAGCGCTGAAATCTGACACCAGAGCCAGCAGGCAGGGTCACAAGGTCACTTCCTGTATCCCACCGGCTCCCCCCGCGCACACACACACATCTTCACACACAAACACAGACCCTATCTTTGCACCCTCCCATTTGGAAAGGAAAGGCAGCCACCGCGCTAGCTGAGAGCAGCTGTTTCCCAGCTTAGCGCAGGGCTGGTGATTTACGAGAGGAAGTGACTCGTGGTTCATCTTTGACTCGAGCTGTCTGTTAGGGCCAAGACTAATAGGTGCTCTGCTGGGAGTGTACAGCCACCACAGAGACGCACACAAACACATGAGCAGGAACGGAGAGGTGAGGCTTTAGTGGAGGGGAGGGGAGGTGAGGTGAGGTGGGTTCAGGAATACTGTAGAGGCTTTCAGTGGAACGGATTGGAAGCAGTCCCTGGCTTTTGTTAGCAGAGAAGTTGCATGATATTTCAAAGAAAGACTTGTCTACTTCAAATCCAACCTCAATGCTATTGCACAGCATACATTAAAACCTTTTTCAAAAATGAAAATGGCGTATGCTTATTATTTCCATGTCAGAAGGATTCATTTTGAATATTTTACAAGTACAAAGAAGCCACTGTTTGGTTTAAGGGTCCTGCTAACGACGCGGTTAAAATAACTTTGCATGCTTTCTTTGAAAGGTAAAAAACGACACAGAATCCCACCTAACAGTAACCAAATCTATATGTTTTTTACCTGGAACATCAAATATACATGCAGTATTTTTCTGTGTATAGCCATCTGATCCCAAACTAGTCATTGAACGCTATAAAAAGAGTTCCTACTATAACCTTTAAAATTTTCAATGCTGTAGGTTAAGATCATATAGCTGTCCTTGTAGTTGTGATGGATGCTGATACCTTAATCCCCATGAACTTTTAAAACATGACGAAACCTGTTCTTCATGGACACGAGATAAACCAGTAGGTGTAAAAGAGTTGGGATCCTGCACCCGCTATCCACCATGCCTTGGTACAAAGGTAAATAATATGTAATGCCTCAACCAAAAGAAATTCAATTGTGAAAAAAAATCTACAAAACAAATCAGGGCTAATGTGAGCAAGCTACTCCAAATTACAGGGCCATTAATTTCAGAAACACATAGTAGGTGCTCGTGAGGTTCACCCACTAGTAAAGAAATATTGCCAATTAGTGTTTGGAAAGAGGATAGTTGAGTTGGGGGAGAAAGCAATGATAGACGGGGTTCTATAAAATAATTCTCATTCAACAAACCTAAACTTAACCGTGCCCCTCTGCATGTCCCTGTCTCCGTCTCTATTTTGGCTTGTTCATGAAAGGGCAAGTTAAAACCTATTAAAGCACTTCTGGGCTTGACCCAGGCCTGCAAGATTGGCCTGCTGAAGGATGGATGCTCCCGTGCTTTTGGTTGGGACATGTTTGGTGTCAGAAAATAACTTGAAATGCTCTCCAACCAGCCTTGGACTTGTGTATAGAGCAAGAGGATGTCCAAATGACAAAAACTCTTCCCCCTTTCTCTGTCCTCTTGTGAAGTTTGGGCTTACAGCGGAAAAGTCTGGTCTGTGTTTTGGATTAGTTGCAGCCACGGAGGCCAGAGTCGGACTGGTTTTGCACCGAATCGGCTTCTCCTTTCCCCAGTAATGGCTTCTCCAGGGGGGGGGCGGTACCAGGAGCAGAGGCAGTATGTTATGTTATGTTATTTTTGGCTAGCTGCTCTCAGAGCTTTGTAAGAAAGCTGGGGGAAATTCTCGGCATGGCAGTATCCATGTGGGGAGCAGGATATAACTGGGATCTCTTCAGCAGACAGACCAGACCCACACACACACACCAGATCTGGGTCATATAGCTCAAATAACATCCCATATTTGTTCTGAAGTGGTTGGTATGTAATGGCAGTGTTTCGAAAACTTGCAGATAACATGTCCTGGGAAGGTAACCTCCAATCAATGGACACTAAACATCATTCTCATAGGCCTTACATTTAGACTTGCACATTTTTTTGCGTGCTGAAAGATGATTGCAGTTTTAAAATGCATTAAATGTTACCTGCATTTAAAAATAATGATCATAGCTCAAAATAGGAAGACTCGTCAGCGATATTCAATACTGGACATCCGATCAATATCCCCTATCCATCAGCTAGAGCAAAGGTTATTAGCACTGGTCAATAGCAGAGGTTCCTTAGACTGTCTCAAGATTACCTGGATGTGTTGGGGAGTGTTTCTATTGGACTAGTGCTGGTTTATGTGCTGGTATGCATACAGGACAGATGAACAGGTTTGCATAGAGACATTGCATCAAAGCAAATTAATAAATGAAGATCTACTCATAATTAAAGTGTTTGATATTATTTTGTGATTTCTTGCAATTTTTTTATTCAATACTTCGAATGGTAGCAGGAATGTCTCATTAGATTTTCGGATACAAAAGTTAGTATCATAACAAAAACGTTTATTCCTAACTAAAGATTAAAAGACATTAAATACATGAATAATAACAAAAGTGTAAAAGCCAAGTTTCGAGATCACCAGGGATAGTCCAGTTACACCCTTGCACTTCTTGAGTAGCTCCCACCCGTGTTCCCAAATAACCACGATGACACGAGGGGACGGAAGGAGCACCTGCCTGTCAGGCGATGCCCTCGGAGGATGACCCCCCGGTTTGCTCCGTCTGAAAATGTGTCTGTCTGAGCACTACATGGCAACAGCCCGACTGCCTTGTGTCTGGCCAAGGTTCGGGCTGGATTTGAGCCCTGACAGCCTTTAGCGGAAAGGGAACAGGATACTATTTGTGCGCACACACATATAGGCATGTGCAGAGAAGTGAGGAGTGTGAGAGGAAGAGAGAGAGAGAGGAGAGCCGGAATGTGGGGAAAGTGAAACGAGGGAAGAGGGGAGGACAGGTTGTTGTGAGGGTAGAAGAGTCGGGATCGGAGGGGAGTGCATTTGAGAGGCCAAAAAAGGTGACCGGTTACTGTGCACAAATGTCTTGAATCGTGACATCAACGTGCAACAGATATTTTTTAAATAAAGCACTTTAGACGTTATTTGTGTTCCTTGTGCAGTAACAAATAGCGAGCAATTTTTCTGATCTCTGTTGTTTAAGCGAGATTGAGTTGTTGTTTTTTCTTTTTAAACAGATTTACTGGTCATCAAAATTGTTTTAGTTGTGATCCGACCAATTCGTGGTTGGCTCAACATGCAGCAATCCAACTCTGAAACCAGTGCTGCTGCAAGGCTTCCTGTTTTTGTTTGTGCAATCAGGGCGTCCTGTGACACTGGCTTATTTGTTTGCCGTGTCCAATGAAAAAAGCGGCGTTCGAGCACACATCCTGTGTTTGTTTGTCCACGCAGAACGCCACAGACAGCTCGTCCAACTCCTCTCAGAAACTGGACAACTCCCTGCCGCCGCTCGAGTCCTCGCCCCTTCCTCAGAGGCACAAGTGCACGTCAGGACATCGGCATGACCTGCACGAGTCCTACCACCTCACAGACCACTGTTACTTCGACCAGGTAAATGTGAATAATGTTAAATATATCGGCATATCCACTTGTTGCGACATACCCTTTGCTGGGACAGGTCTACAAACGAGAGTTTGCTTTGTTTTAAGCTTTTCACGAAACCCAAAAAAAACAAAAAAACCTGTGCTTTGAATGAGCATTTCTTTGAGCTCCATCGGCACTGGATCTCTCTCTCCAGGTTTTTACTGTGCGTCAAAGTCAGTAAAGTAAACACTGTGAGCAAATTGTGCACTTGATAACATAGCAAGACACTATTGGTTCCTTATTGCTTGGCAGCACCAAAAGTTTACTTTATGCATTTGACTCTCCCACAAATTCAACTTGTGCACCATGGTTCTGAGCAGATTATGAGACATGTAGTGGGATTGGGTTGGACGCTAAAACTATTAAAAATACTTAGGCCATCGTAAAATTTTTGGAGGGGGTTTCTTACATTTTTTACCTTAATATTATTTAGGAGCAATCCGAGATTGCAGGTGGGCCTTTGAATATGGTCTTTGTTGTATATTTGTCTGTGGAAGTTTGCACAAGTAAAGGTTATTTTTGTCTCATTCCTTCAGCCGTTATCTCGGATCCCTCGACATGTCACCTTTGAGGATGAGGAAATCGTTCGAATCAACCCCCGGGAGCGCAATTGGGAGCGAAGCACGGAACGTTACCTTGGCCGCCAGGCGGATCGCTCCTGGCACACAGGCTACGAGGACTACCGGCACGCCATCGTGCGGGACAGATTCATCCACCCCGATGACTCAGAACCCTATGTACACTTCAATAAGACGGAGGCGCAAAAGCACGACTACACCTACCCGCTGGCACCAGCCCTGTCGTCCTCAGACTCTGACCCCGCGCTGGGATCCCTGACCTCTAAGGGTCATGACGGCTCCTACCACCAGCCCTTCTCCTCGGTTGTCTCCAGCCAGCCTCGCTCATTTTTTACAAGCTCCTCCCCGTCCTCCAATGGAAGGAAGGGGCGGAAGGACAATGGGCTGGAGCGTGCTCAGTGCGAGCACTGCGGCGAGGCATTTTACCTGTCCGAGAACCGGAGAGGACGGTGCCAAGATGCTCCAGACCCCTTGCGGGTGTGCATCAGACGGGTCAGCTGCATGTGGCTGGCAGACACAATGCTCTACCACTGCATGTCTGACCCAGAGGGCGAGTACTCGGACCCGTGTTCCTGCGAAGGAGGCGAAGGCAGCGGCGGGGGCCGACTTGGCCCTCGCTGGTTGGCTCTGCTTGGGCTGTCCCTCGTGGCGCCCTGCCTCTGCCTCTACCCACCCCTCCATGCTTGCCACCGGGCAGGGCTCGCGTGCGGCTGCTGCGGAGGCAGACACAAGGCCCAGAGCTGAGATGTCGTACTTGGAATCCTCTCAGAGGAAACAACAAACGAACAAAAAAAACCTTAACCCAACGCAAGCACAGGGAACAGGAGTTATGGAGAAAACGCTCAAAGAGGAGGATCAAGTGGCCGCGGCCACTAGCTCTCTTGCCTTGGTTTTTCTGGGGTTTCTCAACAAATTCCAGACATTGAAATAAGCCAAATAATAAATAACACAGTTTTTGCATTTTGTGAACAGCCTGGGAAGATAAGCTCCCCCTTATGGCGGACAGTTCCTTCAGCTCTCCGTGTGGCCATTTCACGTTCTGTTTCTAAAGAGAGAGCAGTCTTTTCAGGGGGCCTTTTTTTTTATAGCCAACCTATACGTCATTTATAACACATGCAGGTACTTTATATTGTTCGTTTTGTACTTTGACTCGGCCTCAAAGAACTTGAATTCTTTGTTGTCGTTTTTTTTCTCCTTCTTTCCTTTAATGTCTCCGTGGCCATACTGTTTATTTTCTATTCAAACATCAGGCCCACTCAGTTCAACAGAAATCAGACACTACACCTCTTTGGGAATGTGTGTGTGTGTGTGTGTGTGTGTGTGTGTGTGTGTGTGTGTGTGTGTGTGTGTGTGTGTGTGTGTGTGTGTGTGTGTGTGTGTGTGTGTG
>JAVLVB010000624.1:1617095-1628521 GCA_032876305.1 Orestias chungarensis | reverse complement strand
TGTGGTACAAATCTCCAAGGATCAGTTTTGGATTTCTTTTGAAGGGACGTTCTGTGAAATTATTATTAGTAATACGTTACTTACCCATAAGCAAACTGATGTCATATCATTGTAGAGATGCTCACATGGACTCCCCACAATAGCTGATAAGGGCGGTTTAAGGTAAAAATGTTTGTCTGTGAGGATCACAGAGCTACGGTGGTGGATATTGAACTGCTACACTTTTGCTGTTGAGAGGTCTTTCGGTTGTTTTTCTCGGCTGAACAATGTCAGTGTTACTAGGAGAGGTTGTGTTGGCAGAAGCTGATTATCGGGATGATTTCTAAACAACTTAAAAGACCTGGAAAAGCACAGGAATTTGCCGTCGTTATCCAAAAGTATACGCCCCTTTTGGCCGACTCAAAAGCGGACTGACATAGCGCAGCTGTAGTCTTATGAAACCGTGGAAATAAGACTTTGTGTGTAAACGTGCATGAAAAGATGCACACCAATGCATGCCCGTCCCGGAAGCTTCAAGAAAGAACCCTTTGTCCTGCAGATGATGTCCAAAGGACCCTGCAGACGAGACGAAAGCATTTTGAAGCACCTCAGTACTTGTCAAAGAGCTCTTCTGTTTTTCTTTTTTCTTTTGCTAGTGAACTTTTGATTCAAACCGTATGATATCTGTACACGCTTCAGAGTTCAGACTATAACGCATCAGGATTTGAAGTGCTTTTTTTTTTTTTTACTTGAACATGAACTTTAGAGTTTAAAGTCATAATGGGTAGGATATTGGTCACCCTGAGCTCTCAGTGCTAATTCACACTAAGACAGAGTTTGGCCGATTAAAACACAGCCACACTGCTTTTCTGTTAAGTGTACGTCTAATATCTGCTAATGCAGCGATTTTTTTTTTCAACATTTATTTTAAATTGGCTAAAGTTAAACTAGCTAGCCGTCCATTCTGAGGTAAATCTGAGGATTCATAAACACTGCAAAGTCACATCTTTTTGCTGCGGGTAAGGAAACTACGAGCGATAATAGCTTAACAGAAGATCACTCCAACAAGTGCAGTCTGTTCTTGAAATACTCTTATGATACTCCAAAGATTTATGTTTTGTTTTAATCCTATTTATTTTTTTTCTTATTACCTACCCTCAGTGGGATTCAATGTTGCCTCAAGTAATGCTACGATAATCTAGCATCCCTGCATCATGACCTTTAAACAGTGCCTAGAAATTCTCCGAACGTCCGAATTGTGGCTCATTTCATTCAGCAAAGCAAGAACCTCCACTCATTTCTTCAAACCCTGAAATGATCACCTACCATTAAAGAATTAGTGACCATATGCCTTAAAATGTGGGGTATGATTCTAAACTTCAGTCTCCTTGAAGATGTCTGCAACAATAAAACTACCCGACTGAACTTGATTTCATTTTTTATTTTAGTTGTTGTTGTCGCAAGGATTTCCAGGAAATTTGGAACAACAACAAAAAAAGAAGTTCTTACTGCATATGTAAGCTATGGGCTCTAGTTTGCCTGCAATGTACAATCACTGCTCTCTTTTAAAGCTTTTAAGCATTGAATCCCTTCTTTTCTAACTGGTCACATGTGGAACAGCACCCTCACAGTGTAGTCCAGATGAGCGGTGTCCAAAACGTGGTTCGCCTCCATTTTAGAAAGAACTGCAGCGGGAGAGACGTTTGACCTGACATTGGCTTGCATGAGAATCCCTGCAAGGATAAAATTTTGTATCTCTATACTTTTTGTAAAATTAAGCCAAAATATATATTATCTGTTGGACCTGGACATTTCATAGATGCAGATACTTTCTGACAGTTTCTTTCTGACTTTCTGTGCGCAGCAACTGATAAAATGAACCCAAAGAGATTGGCTGAATATGCTTTAAATTCAATTAGCAGCCAATATATGATGATTATATTGTATAAAAGAAGTGTGATTATGATCATACCATTTATTGCCAAAGGCAAAAAAGACTTCCAGGGGGCTCGGAAAGTTATATAGACTAAGCCGATGCCAATTTTTGTAGTTTTTATTTAGGTTTGGACACAAATTGTGGGTAAAATGACCCAGTTTATGGCAGAAAGTCGGCCTATCCCTCTCAGCCTTAAAGATGTTTGGTTGTAAACATGAGAAACAAAGTCGCTGTAACCACATGTGACCAGACCAGCGTATGCTATTCATCTCTGGCCTAAAGCATCAGTCCCCCCCCCCTCCCCCACCACTCCCCAATCCTTTGCATGCCAGATTCGGCTCAGCAACAGAAGCGATGATTAAAGTCAGGACGCCTCGACTGGCCTGACAAAAAAAGTGAAAAGCTTAACGTATCTGAGCAGGTTTGGGGGGGGTTTGGTTTAGTGCTTTGATTTTTTACAGCAAACCCAGGGGGGCTGGTGGGGGAGGGGGGTAAGCAAGAAACTTTGTCCCACGTGCTGTTTTACTGTCTCTCCAGCCTTTGGCCTCTGTGATGGCAGCGTCTGGAACGTGAATGGGGAACACAATGAGCTGTTTAAACATGAAACGAGCCAGGATGTCGGCAGGAATCCCCCAGAGAGCACAAAGCGTAAAAAAGACATCTGAAATTCTAAAAACAAGCATCCAGCTCTCATTGTTTTGCCAAGGAAATGTCCTTTTTACTGTAGCCGTAAAGAGTTTGAGGATGTCCTGCCCCCCCATTTAGTCTGATCTGTTTGACACATCCTGTCCCCTGTAACCACATGTATGTCATTGTATGAGTGCTTGTGTGTGTTTGCGTGGCATCCTTTCTAATCTCTCCATCCTGCTCCTTGATCTGAAGCCACTGGGATCAGTTCTCAGTCACATACTGGCTGTTTTTATTTCATTTTAAATCCATCAATGACATCAGGGACAAGGCCAATCCGTTCAGAAGGTGTCTGTTATACTTTTGTTTTTTTCTTGTTATTTTACATTGATCTCACATGTCAGAGCCATTTACAAAGTGCCTGAACACATCCTCCTTATCTCCTTGTGTATTTAAATTGAAAACAAAAAAAACGAGAATAGGAAAAATCACTCTGTATTGAATTGGATCTTTTTTTTTTTACACTTAGTATTTTTAACCTCTGTAAAGAAAACAAAAAACAAAAGTAAGAGCAAAAATTATATTATATATATCAAGTGTATGTTGTACATTTTTATTTCTATATTTGTTTTTTTAAGTAACTGTTTCTAACGTGTACGGTGGATGTAGGTCTTGCTTTGGAGAAGGACAAGGAAGTACTTTGTAGATGCTAAAGAGTGGCCAGGGTCTGTGAGAAAATCAAAATGACATGTGTGTCTTACCTTCTGCCTCTAATAAAATGAGAGAACACGGAGAAAAAAAAACGCATGAATGTTTGCTGATTTATTCCACACGTCCCCGATCTTCTTAAGGGTTGCTCTACTGTCCTTCAAGACGTTACATTGACATAATTACAAACCTTTGCACTTGGGAAGTAAGGTTTGCAGCAGCAAAGGTGCTGAGGAGGATCACTGACCACTTCACACACCTGTCTCTTCATCCTCTGAGTCAACTAATTCTTTCTGAAACTCCTCGTCGCTGATCCCTAACTCACCCTTACTTTCAAGAGAAGGTATAGGCACCTGTACCATGTACATCTCAGCCCTCCTCTTAGCCTTGCCATAGAATACAGATGTGTTCATTTTCTAAACAAAATAAGTCTATATATATTTAACTTACATTTCAGTTTATAGAAATAAACAAAAAACATGCCTATAAGAGCAAAATACAACCAACTATATCAGTGCGCCTATGCAAACGTCTGTTTTCTGAAAGAGTCTTCTGCTTTGGGATTAGCAAATATGGTTCCATTACCACACAATGTTGCCATATGGCAATTTAACTATTAAATAAAAAGGTAATAATCCCATCAAATCAATGAGACAGATTGAAAAATGATAAATTACCCCAGATGGATGTAGTTATTTTCAAAATCTTCACATATGCATGAGCACCTCTGCAGCGACTGTAATGGTCAAAAGTGTGAGGAAAGACTGACAGTACGTAGGAGCATAGTGTCATGGGATGTCATCAAAGCAGGTCATTGTTTGCCACCAGGTTCTAACATGAATGAAGACCAATAAGGGCCCATATTTATTTTCACATTTAAAGAAAGGGTGCAGTAGAGGGTTAACTTTATTTTACTGTTTTATGTGTATTTGCAAGTAAAATGGAGTCCCTTCTACTTAAACGACCCTTCACTGGATTTACCTCCTAGCTTTAGGTATCATCCACCACCCAGGATAATACTGCCATCAGACAGGCTTCTGATTTTGTACTGGAGTATTTTTTTCCGCCTTGTTTATTGGAAAGCCCTTTGAAAATAACTAAACAAGAGGGATAAAACTATAATGTTTGGAAAAAGCTCAATCATCTGCCTTTCAATGCAAACAGTTCTCATAGTTCTGGTTACGGATGGATTTAATGGATATAACCTTCGTTTGTGATTCTTGCAAGGTTTCTCAGTTTTGAAACACACCTATACATTTCTTTAGATATTTATTCACACCATTTCTGTAGGTTTAAAGAGTCGCCGGGGAAACTACACTTTGACAGAGGCTTGCTTAAAAAGAAACACTTGGCTTTTTTCCAACTAAACCTTTCTCCTAATCTCCTAACCAGAGCTTTTTAAGGGCTTTCAAAGACTCCCAGTTTAGTTTCCAAGTGTTGGCCTGCAGCTGCTGCCGCAGTTTTTATTTCATCAAAAACAGCCGGACGAGGACATCAAGTCTTAACCTGCAGGCAATTGATTAAAGAAGCAAATTCATCACTAAAAGCCATTTCGGTCTTTGAGACTTGAACGTCTCTGTAAAGTCAAATGGCTTAAAGCAGCATCAGCTTGTAATCAGAAACTCAAATTGAAAAGGTGCTTAAGTTTGGTCCGATAAAAAAAAAAAAAAGGCAAACAAAGCAAAGGAAAACTTGCTACGAACGATTTTCTCAAGATGTCTCTTTTCCCAGCTGCCTCCCTCCGCGGCAGGAACATGTGATAGCCATCGAAGCCGCCGAACTGTTTCACTCAGGATGTCTTTGGAAAAGCATGTGGGCGATAATGATGGAGCCCGCGAGAGGAGGGGGAGGGAGAGCAGAGAGAAGAGAAAGAGAGGGTCCCTCAGGGCTTTTGGGGGCCTGCTAAGCAGCTCAACGGCTGCAAACAGCATCCCAATCCACATGTGCAAGCATTTAAGATATCTGCCTGTGTAATGGGGTCAACATGGCCCCTCTCCGGGCGCACCAAGCACCGGCGTTCGCTTTCCACCGCAGCTTACAGAAATGAGGCGACCATGGTCTCGGAGTCCAAAGACAGGGAAGGATTCGGGTTTCGTTACCTCGGGTGTTCGGTTGAGTACAGCCTGAACAGAGCTGTGCGTCTGCAACATTCCTGCTGTTACTCGATCAAGTCTGTCTCCTCGGAGCTTGAGCAAACTCTGATACCAAAAAGTAAATGGACTTGGCTACAAGTTGTCCTTGAAAACCTGAAGGCAAGGGGGGGGGGAACACACAAAAGCGGATGTTTGGCTGGTGAACAAATACCTTGGCATCAATAGTCTTGAGTTGCTGAAAAGTCTTGTCAGTAATGTTGGTAATAGAATCAAACATATTCTCATAATTTGTTTGCATTTGCTTCCCTGTAATGAATTCAAATATTAGATTTTATATTGAGATTGAGTCTTTATATATTAGTTAAGCACATGTGGTTTTGAAACTTATGGTTTGAAGAAGACAAACATTTAGTCTCTGTTTAAAATGTTTTTCATGAGGTGCCAGTAAAAGAGCTGGAGTGGCTGGAGTCCAGCTGACCTGCAGTGCATAGGGGCAGGTGCACTGCAGGTCAGCTGGACTAATGTGAACCTGACTCAACATTTAAGAAGTGGGTTTAAAGTTGGATTAGAAGTATTATTTTTATTTTGGATCGGCTCTCATCACCAAATAAAGTGTTTGATTGCTGCAATGCCAATAAAGATTTCTCCATTATTCAAGGAAGCATCAATAATTAATGAGTAATAGATATCCGCCCATCTATTGACTATACGCAGTTAAGGACCACAGACAGGTAGACAAACCCACTACAGAGCAACATATAGGCAGGCAGATCACACATCCAAGGACAGTTTAGAGCAACCAACTAAACTAAAACTCATGTTTCTGGACTGTGGGTGAAACCGGAGTACCCAAAGGGACCCAATGTGTGCTAAAAGGAGAAGATAGAAACTCCACATAGACGGACCCCAGGAGCTTCTCACTGCACCGCCGTGCCGTCCAAAAAGTAAAGCATCTGTAATATTTCAACACTTTTATTGCACTTGTGTTGATTTCCTCTCATAATAAGCTCCTACCTGAAATAAAATAACCACCAATTCGTAAAAACCTACAATCCATCACACACTTTTGTTTTTAAAGACCACTATTACTGCTAAAACAGGGTTAAAGGAGCCACAACCATCTTTTTATTAGGGGTTTGTATAGAAATATCTATCTCTTTACAAATAACGACAGTTACTGGACCAGGGTTTTAATCACGCCGAGCCTGACCCCAGCGGGTCTCAGCCACGTCCCAAACATCTCCAGGCGACGTCTCCGCCGAGACGAGGTCTCAGACACACGGGTACCAGCTCCAAGGTTACGAGGGAAGCGCTGCCTGTCAGGGGATTCAAAACAGAACAAGGCAGGAAGAGTCCGGGGTGAGATCTTTATTTCAGGCACGGAAAGAGTCTCTTCCTCCGATGGCGCCACCACCTCCGACACTGTTCCATTTCCCCTTCCTCCTTCTGGTCGCGGCCTCCGGGCCGAGTCCTCGGCGGAGGAGCCTCCCTCCAGTCTGTGTGAACGCCGACTGTAATCATCACCTCTAAATAACCCGTGTAGCTTCCAGTCAGTTTTAGAACAATCAAATCAAAACTTTCTGCACCTGTAGAAAAAAATAAAACTGTAATGACCCACGCAGGCATCATTATAAATCACTTTTATTTAAATCAGCGTTAGGCAGTTATGCTATGAACGACACGGGAAAATAAAATAAAAAAACCGGGACAAAACAAACAAAAAAAAGGGAGAAACATGAGATCCAGTTAACATGAACTGCACTTGGCACTGGATAAAGAGGGCAGGAGGGGAAAAAAATACACATTTTTCATACCCGAAATTGAAGTGCCTCCAGTAACACGTCAAACTGTCAAGAGATTGCAGAACTCAAACATGGTCTCAGCAACATTTCTACTTTTATTAGGATATTGTGACATTTTTCCACCTGCAGCCGCCTCCGAACTGTAGAATCGGAGACGAGCGTTACAGGAGTGTCGACCGCTCGTTTACGTTCATTCATTCAGCCCCGGATCGACATCTAAAAAGAGAAGGCAGAGCGACGGCTGTACAAGAAATGAACGAATACGACGAATACCTCTTTATTAACCGTGAAACCTCCCCTGCTAGCCCCCCCAAAACGTACCGTCACACACTCGCTGCCCAAACTCAGGGGGGTGTTTACGTTTCTTTTTGTGTCCCTTTGTGAAACAGCCATTAATTTCTTTATTAAAAATAAACAAAAGGAAAAACAGAAAAGCGGAATAATGTGTCACCGTGTGCACTCCATTTCCAATTGTAGCAATGCACAACACTAGGAGGAGGAGGAGAAAAAAGAAAGGAACATTTAATCCAGCCACAGAAGAAGAGCAGAACCGAAATCCCTCATCCAGAAAAATGAGATTTATATATATATATATATATATATAAAAACAAACACAATGTGATCAGTTCGCGCTCGCCTATGACAGATGCTGAAAGCGGCCGTGGCTGTTTGTGATGGGCGTGAATGCGGCAAAATGAGTTTGAAACGTTTTTTTTGATCCTCCTAAAAAAAGAAAAGAAGAAAAAGGCCCGAAGCTGGTTGGGTCGACCGATCTATCTGCAGGTGAACATTTCCACCGGGAAAAGACAAAAACAGAAACACTCTTCCATTAAAGTTAATTACTTCGCTGGGGGTGGGGTGGCAAGTTCCTAGACAAGACTGGAGCCAATCCTCCATTAGGAGATAGCTCTGTGAAAGGCGGGAGAGAGGAGAACAAAACTCGATATTTTCTGATGTTTGAAGGGGATAAAAAAAAAAAAAAAAAGGGATAAATAGATATAAACTCTGTAATGAGGGCGAATGGAGGAAATGTGTGTTTGTGAATTTGTGTTTTCAGGTGTGTGTGTGGTCGCGTCGTCCGTCCGTCCGGCTTTATCTGACTGTGACTCCGAGTTTTTCCAGCACGCGGACTCCTTTCTCCTGGTACTCCTCCCGGGTCAGCCAGAAGTTGTCCTTGTCCTTCATGATGTCGGCCAGCACCGCCCCGCCCAGGAACACCATGTGCTTTCGCCTGGGAGGATCCTCGATCCGGATCTTGAATTTCTGCACGACGGACAAACACAGAGGAGAGACGATGAGTTTGCAGCAGCAACGGAGGCCTTCATGGTTCTCTAATCAGGATTTGGGCCACAGAAGGAATGGTCTGCATTATTAAATCACTGTAATGGTGTTTCAAGACCTTGAAGTTCCTGTTAATCTTCTCACAATCCGGGTATCCAAGTCAAGTTCCAGTTTGTGTTAAGCAGAATATTAGAAATCCAAGTCTTGCTTTATCGAGATGCAGAACACTTTTGCATATCTCGATTCTGAATCTACTTTCTGTTTTGGACATAAACTTCACTTTTGAGAAGTAAAAAAGACTAAAGTGCATTGGAAAAACAGGCCAGAATTCAAATAAATGTCCAAATCTGATGAAGTGAAGAGTTTTGTCCACTTTCATGCATCCCCTTCACAAAAGCGGAGAAGTGACATTCCACATGAAACTGTTTATTGCAGACAACCATAAATGTATTATTGGGCTACAGGGGACACAACAGTGCAGTAAAATATTAATATAACCTATTACCTTGTAAGTTTTATTTGGTACATGGCACATCAGTTTCAATATTAAACCCGCTAGTGACACGACCTGGAATCAGTTTTTATATGCTAAAGTAAACCGTTCTTAATGTTTTCCTTCCTCCTGGTTTGTTATGATCA
This sequence comes from Orestias chungarensis, assembly GCA_032876305.1. Classification (NCBI taxonomy): domain Eukaryota; kingdom Metazoa; phylum Chordata; class Actinopteri; order Cyprinodontiformes; family Cyprinodontidae; genus Orestias; species Orestias chungarensis. The sequence continues at coordinate 1,619,456 of JAVLVB010000624.1, read as the reverse complement.
TTTCCAGTGAAAAGGTTTGACAGCCCAATAATCCGTCTGTGACACAAATAAGAGCCGTCAGAGGGAACCAACACAATCTGAAATACTTAAAGGCTTCAGAGTCAGAGCAACATAAACACTAATAATAACTAAAGCATTTGAGCAGATTTATGATGCTGGAATTTAGATTAGGATCATATTAGGTGTTGACAGATTAAAGATTTTTTTAAAACTAGCTGAGGAATATCCACTTGCTTTCTGCCAGTGGGGTTAAATCTAAAGCTGTGGTTTGCTGATCAGAACAAAAACTTCACATCTTTAGTTTAACTGCCTTACATCTTCAGTTCAACACTCAAAGCCCGTCTTAAAAGGTTTTTCTACATTTCCAAACTCAAACCTCACCATGGATATCTTACGAGAGGTTTGGCATTTCAGGAAAATGAACCTTTATTTAGTTAAATTAAAGCATTAAATATTACAGATGTCAGGTTGGCGTCTTCTTAGACACTTGGGCAAAGTGCTTTCACTGGTTTCTTCAAAACCACCAGGACCAATTTAGACAAGCTGAATTAGAAACTAACATTTATATTTGTAAAATGTGGACTATATTATCCTTGGCTAGACACAGAGTTATTTAAAGCACACTTTGTGACCGGTGACATCTTTGTTTTAAAAACCTCACTAAATAGAACAGTAGTGTTTTTTTTAACCTTCCCTCGCAGGTTTTTTGTTTAAATTTTCTTTTTGTTTCATTTATGTGAGGCTGATTTTTATTGTATTTGTTTCAAAATGTTTTTTTGTCTTTTAACTTTATTGAGCTAAAATATCTTGTGGTTTAAGTAGAGCTATTTCAGTAAACGTACCTCATTTATAAATTAGGAAATAGGCAGTGAAATGTCTCGTTTTTAACATTTGACTGAGCATTATGTGGATTTCCAGACACTTGCTTAAACAGGTAAACTACACTAGAGATAAAAGTGGAGGTTCATTTAAATGTAGAATTTTTGACGAGTAAATGACGAGTAAACCTTTGACACCATTTCGTATTACATGGCATAGAAGAGCTAATCCTCTAATATCGATCAATTATGTAGAGAAATTACAAATGCACATTTTAAAGTACCAACATGAGTTATTGTTTGGTGTGCGAGGTTGCCTCTACCTAACTTCGAGTATTTAAGGATCCAACTAAGCTAACCGACTTCAAACATTTTTAAAGTGACAATATGATTTCCTTGAATTGATTTCTTTATGTTAAGATGAGCGAGCGGCCATTTACAGTTGTAGTTTAATGTGAAATGCAGGAATAATTGAGTGAAGTTAAACGCTCACAGTGGAATTTGTTTACACGTTGGCACCACCTGGCGGTGGTTTGTGTTCACTGCATCAAAAGCACAAAGCCATGATTTGAAAATACTGGGAAATGAAATAAGACGGAGGTTAACATTAAAAGTGACACATTTCATCTCGGACACTCCAATGGATTTTTACTTTAGACTGATTTACAGACGGAGAAGAAAACCTGAACCAGGAAGTTGTTTCCTCGGGTGTTTTTGTTTCATATCTAATCATTGGGATCCTTTTTAGCCCCTTTAGCCGTACTGTAAACCACCGCGAGGCTGTTTTAGGGTTACAAGGTCAAACGTTTCTCACCGAAAGTTTGTCCACGTCACCCTTGAGCACGCGCTCCAAGTACAGTTGCTTCAGCTCCCTCTCCAGTCGGGACGGCAGGCCTGGGTACATGGTGGATCCACCCGACAACACAATGTGTTTGTAGAACTCTGGCCTGAGCAGAGGAAGAAGGACATGGGTGCGTTAATAAAAGATCACGGTTCGACTCAACCATCATGTACTCTCAGTGAATTTCAAACAAAGATTTTAAAAAAAAAATGCATGCTGCTCAAAATATGTGCTCATCTTCTCACCTGGTGTCTATGTCAGCAGCCTGGATGGTGTTGAAGAGGAGCTCGGCCACTCCGACGCCCTCCACGTTGATGAGGTGGGGCTGGAACAGAGCCTCGGCCGCCTCGAAGCGCTCTCCTCCCACCTTGATCACACGGCCATCTGGCAGCTGGAAGTGTGTGGGAGGCACGAGATGAGAAGAGAAAGGATGAGGAGGGGAGTTTGGCGGCAGAGGGCCTTGGGGTGCAATTCCAGATTGAGAAACAGTTAAAATACTACAACAAAAAATGGGGTTCTGAACAAAGTAGTAACTTCTCAAAATTAGTCGATTTTCTGTAATATGGATAATAAAATTCTCCCCCCGCGAGAGCAGAGGATGACCAGCCAGAGGAGCTGTGGGCTGAGCCAATGTGTTAGGAGTGCAAAAAAAAAAAAAAAAAAAAAGGCTTCATTGAGCTGAGAAAGCGGAGTCCAGCAGGA
>JAVLVB010000624.1:1606389-1616995 GCA_032876305.1 Orestias chungarensis | reverse complement strand
TGTGCTCGGAAAAGCGTGCAGGAACACAGACGTTTGGATTCTGCGGTTCCCTCGGAAAGAAAAGCAAGTCTGACGGCGGAGAGCCGCACGGCCAGATATTTTAGACCCAGAGAAAACAGCACAACCCAGTCATTAAGCAGCCAACAACTGCCAGGCGGTGCACCCTCCAGCTCAGCGCTGATATTTAATAACCTACAGGCTTCAGAACCTCATAATGAATCCTTTGAGAGGATTTCTCTTTGATTATAATACTCTATGTGGTAACATGAAACCTAAGATCGTGTGTGCGGCATGGAAAGATCTAATTCTAGATTTAAAAACTAGATGTTGATGTTCCCTCATGGGCTGTGTTTATGTTGGCAGGGATACCTCAGGCCTGGAGAATGCAGGTGTTCCAGTTTGTCTTTTTTTTTTAAATAACTCCAGTTACCTGGAGTTATTTTTAGAGATTTTATTTTCTCACACACTGAGATCAAGTTTTATTCTGGACGGCTGCAAGACAGAAACAAGGACACCGCAGGGCTGGAAGTCCACTAGTGAGGGTTTTGTTGCAGTTTGCTTTGTCCAATCCACATTTTGAGAGATTGCATGTAATCCCAAACTGAAGATGTTGAGTTTGGCGGATCATTAAACTTTAAAAAAGTTTGACGTTCAGCCTCTTTATCTGCTGTTCTGAGGAGGTTTTCACGCTTCTAGCTCATTTAGAGAAAAAAAGGCCTTAGACTGAATGTCACCTACAGCGTTTCTTTAGTAATTGCAGATCGACATAATGTTAAACTAATAAACTTGAACAGCTCTCTCCCCCTATTTAATAGACACTCAGCCTTATCTTGCATCAAGCCAGGTGTTATTTTTTATCCTAATCTTGGACTTAAAACTGTTAACTTATTATTTATCCTATCTTCTTTAACACTATATTCATTTTAAATATTTCGATTTTAAGCCTTTTTCCGCTGTTAATTTGCCTTCCAAGGGTCTTTAATATTGCTCACTTGTTATTTTGCTTGGCATTTTTGTTCTGCCACGATTTTAAATGTTATAAAGTTTAGTTTATGTTTAATCTGCTTCGTGTAAACTTTTGGTTGTCTAAATGTTTCATCTCTATGTGGTGTTGCCTTATTTATGGCCAGTTCCTCAGTTTCATGTTTTATTCTTGCAGCCTGATGATGATTTTGTGAAATTTTGGATGTTTGTTCCTTTTTCTTTTACATTTCTTTGAATTAAACAAAAAAAAAAAGCTATTAACAAAAACATTATTTACTGATACTGAAATGTAAAAAAAAACACAGAAAACAACAGATTTAAGTTTCAACGTTTCACATAAACAATGTATTTGGTTTCTTGTCGTTCTTTCAGATCCCCGTTTAAGTTTATACCTTTGCTGTAAATCCCAACACGTTTAGCTTAGGTTTAAATTAAATACCAGCCTAACTTATAATATATCTATGTTTTTAGGTATTCTTATTAGTCATCCATAAATTTGAAGAGAGCCACACAGATATTTGAAAACTTTTATATTACGTTTGTTTGCAGCCGCTTGGGTAACAGAAAAGTGTCTCTTTTAGTTAAATAAAGAACAAAATGGTGTAGTTTCAAACCACAGCACTTCCTTTTAGTCCATATAAAGAAGTGAACCAGCTAAACCAGAAGATACAACTTTACATCTGATTCCAAGTACTGGTTGCACAATAAGGTCCGTGAAAAACACACCTTGCTCACAGTATAAGGAGTTTATCATTATCAAGAAGCTGCAACAACAAAACAAAATGGAGCTAAGTTTTTTCTGATCCGAATAAAAGGGAAGTTCGACCAAATGTTCAATACGCAGCAATCAGTTTAGATGTACCGTGTACGACTCCACCAACACGGTGGTCTCCAGTGCAAGCTTCTGCTCCTGCTCAATGTTGTAGCCGACGTAGCACAGCTTCTCCTTCATCATGCGAACAGTCTCAAAGTCTGCAGAATGGTTGAAGGCGTAACCCCTCAGCAACAGCAGCTGTGACCAGACAAAGAGGGTAAAGATCAGGGAGAGGAAGCTGGATCGATTCAATCAGTCACTCGTCTCTTTTTTGGCTGCATACCTTAATGAGGTAGCGGGTGATGTCCCTGCCTGCGATGTCCAGACGCCGTGTCAGGTGGGGCAGACTGAAACCTTCGTACACCGGACAGATGTGTGTCACGCCGTCACCCGAATCAACTACCACGCCGGTCAGAAGGCCTGAAACACACAAGCAGGCGGTTCATCGTGTTTAGTCTACTAACCCGAGGAGCTTTGTGAACCAGTTTAATCAGATGAGCACATTATGATGAGGGTGGATGGAGAAATAGCAAAGCTATCAAACAGTTTAAATTTGATGTTTGGGGGGGATACTTCACAGCAAAAGCTAGTTCTCCCTTCATTAGCAGGTCAAAGACAGAAAAAGGAAGTCAGGTCAATTCTATAGTGTTTTTATGTAAATGCTTAAAAGCAAAAACCAACCAACATTGAACTGCAAGCACAAATACAAAGTGTAAACCTTTGAGCTTAGCAGGAGTCAAATAAAAAAGGTTACGGACGAACACTTTGATGATAAAATGAGAAAGACACCTGCTGCTAAAGCAGTTTATACAAAGAGGAAAGGTGGAAGTTTTATAAATGGTAATGATTAGTTTGAGATTTAAAAAATCATTTATTTAAATGCCCTAAATTGTTACTGTTTATTAGACTCATCAGTACACCGATTAATGTTGAAAGCAGAAGTTAAACAGTTTAAAATAAAGTAAACTAAAACCATTAAAAGGCACACATCTAATATTTTGGGAAATATGGTATATAAAATGAGACTTTCGTGAAAAGATTTCTAGTTGAAGAGTTTTTACATCTTATTTAAAACATTCTATTTCAGCTGTGCTGATAATGAAAGATGTAGGTGTAGAGTAATTACATCCTGCTTCTGCTGACACATATGTTCATTTATAATGCGAGTATAATTTAACCAACATCAGTCTAGAAGTCTAAAGAAAAGTTATAAATCAAATCAATTATAGGCGTTCTCTAATTATTTGCAGTTTAAATTACTTAATGTGTAAGGCTATATTTCAGATAATAGTATATTATAGATAATCGATAAAATAATAGTATTATAATAGTAATAAGCACAGCTAGCCTGGTTGGACGCTCCGAACAAAATACACATTCCTTAAAGAAAAATGGACACCAGTCATTGATTGATTTCTCAACGTGTCTCTAAACTATTTAATTTTACTCCTGTAGAAATGATTCAACTGGAACATTTTTAAACAAGAGTGATTATGCCTGATGTCTAAATGTCCATTGGATGAAACTAACAGCCGTGGCACGAGGAATCTTACCCTGGGCGTACAGCGTCAGGACAGCTTGAATAGCGATGTAGACTCCGGCAAACTGGTAGGTCTCAAACATCACCTGGGACGTGAAATGGGTTTGTTAAGATAATAAAGTTGGCAGAAAACATTCAAACGTTAGCTTTTAAAGATGATTTATGAGAATTTATATTGCCGTCACTTCGGCAGAGCTGCTATTATACACTTCCTCAGTGAGTGGATGCTATCAAAAATAAATAAAACCCTCGACCAGTGACAGACAACGCCTTGTTTGAGTCGCTTCACTCGGGGTCAGCAAAGAGCTCAGAAACGGGTTACTCTACCTCTATGATTTTCTCTCGGTTTTTGGTGGGATTCATGGGCGGCTCGGTTAGCAGGATCTTGCAGTTGCGAGAGTCAATGTTGAGCTTCTCGGGGCCGAACGTGTAATCCCAAAGGTGCTTCATGTCATCCCAGTTCCTGACGATGCCGTTTTCCATGGGGTAGTTCACTTCTAGCATGGACCGCAACTCGCTGGCCTCATCTCCAACCATCAAGTCCTGGGGGAATGCACCAACACGGATAAACAACATTAAAAACAGACGGCGATTAATCTTGTTAAGCCAATTTCTCAATCATTTAGTGTCAGAAAAGGAAAACTCCTACGCAGTAGCTTCATCTTACATTCCGGTTTTCATTATTGACTAAAACATCTGTCTACTGCCAACAGATGCATTCCTGTAGCCTTTGTGCTTAGTACTCTGCTACCCAGCATGCACTACAAAGCATTGTTTTCCATGCAATTACACCTGGAACCACTTCCCCTCAGCAACAGAAAACCAACCCCCTCACCACCACCAATCCCACATTCAACCATCCACAAGCAATGTAAACAGCTGCTGGGTTAGAGCTCAGTGTTAGCCGCACAGTAAAGCATCTCACGTTCCACTTGGAAACATCAAAAGCCGACTGAAAGCAGCCATTTTATGGGTTCATCCTGTGTGCTTTGGCATTAACAAAGTACCAGTCACAGGCATCGCCTCCATGTGGTCTCAAAAGAAAAACAGATGTCGCCCTGCCTCAGATAATCAGCTGTCTGCCAGGCATTCTTTGAGCTTGGACACTTTGTCTACGTCTGACTGGACACGAATTTAAAATGTGCGATTCCGACGGTTCCCACAAATTAGTAATATGGGGGGGACAGAGAGCTCAGCCGAGGCTGACGTTTCAATTGCTCTCTTGCTTAAAGCTGCGGTAGGACTGAGGTGGGCGTTTGGCTGTCAGGGCTAGCAGGGAGATCAGAGACTCTTGCAATGGAAATGGTCCAAAATCACTTTTAGCACTCCATCGATAACAGCTGGACTATGATTCATCGCAACGGCATTTCTGCCAACGGTCTCGGCCTGCGGAGGGGAGCACATTAACAAAATGATGGATGTCTTCCTTATTCCCTGCCACTCACTGGGCCAACCACACACACACACACACATAACAGACACAAAAGAAAGAAATCTGCAAACAAATTACGTGTAACATTAAAAAATGGTGAGTGAAAAAATATATAAAAGTTCCTGATCTTCTGCTTGAGCATCACATGTCAAACCATCCGCAGCAGGCAAGAACAGGAGGTCCACAGCAACCTAAACTTACCATCTTCTGAGTATTCTACTTCACAGAGGAAGAACGAAACATAGAGAAAGGGCAAAGCGGGCAGAAAAAAAAAACAAAAGATGAACAAAAGGAAAATAGACAGGAGAGACAAGTAATAAAGAGTATCCCTTCACCATCCCTGGACTTACACCACCTGATATCTAAATCAGATTTAAATGTTAACCACATAGTATTCCGTTCATGTGATAATTCACCAAAACATTTAAGGGAATATTATATGAGGAAAAAAAGAAGATGTTAATCAGATGAAACTGAGATAACCAGTCCGTACCTTGATCTCAATGTTTCCCACTTTGGCTGTCGAGCGGATGATGGGCCTCCCAACAAGCGCGGGAAAGATGTGCTCTGGGAAATTGGAGCCTGCATAGCCGCACTTGACAAACTGCAAGGACCATAACATTGACGGAGCAAAGAGCAATTGATTAGCGAACACATTAAAACATATTCACCCAATGACTTAACTGTATAAATGTTCAATAATGTTTGGTTTTGTGCACTGCTTGTCTAAATATTAAAGAAAACACATGGGCAGCAGCTCCATATTCAAAAACAAATTTGATTTTGTCATATTTAAGCTCTGTATACAGAAATTGTGCATCCCTAAATCATGCATCTATGTCTTTGCATACAAGACATTTGACTTTGTTTCCACCTAAGAGTCTTTTAAAATTAACAATTTAAAAAATATAATTATTGCATGCAGCTGGTTAGACAGCATGGCTCATAAACAGGGACATTTAAAACATTTGCTGTATCAGTAAATATTTTAAAAGCTTGTTGGAATAAGTAAATATTGCAAGTTGACGTGCATGATGAATTTGTTTTAGATGTGCAGAAAATTTCCAGAGGGAAAAGAACACAGACTTTAAATATTTGACACAAGTAGAAAGAAATTAGTTGAACAAAAACCCTTGCTAACTTCAGGGGAAAGCAAACATTTCAAAATAAGCTCTTTTTGTCTGTAGCTTAAAAAAAGTCGCATTTAAACCTGATCGAAGCCCTAAAACGGCATGTGTCTCATCTCCGAATGTGAGCCTGTGACCTAAGCGTCTGTGGTTTTATTCTCACTTCCTCTTGACTTCTGTGTTCAACTCTGACATTAGGCAGTTTTTTGTTTTTTTACACTTTGCTGGCTTCACACCGAGGTACTGAAAAATTCACATGCGAGAGAGAAAAAAAAGCCTTATTAGTCAGTAACACGCTGGGCCAACATCCTCCCTGACTGCTGACGGTGTTTAGATAAGGAAGTCCGTGCAATCAAGATGAGGCAGCGGTACCTGTATGAAGAGCGAGCGCATTCCTGAGTTTAAGCAAAGAAACCGGTTATAAGAGATATATATATATATATATATATATATATATATATATATATATATAATATCTCAATAACAAACCCAACCAAAATAGTACGGCTAGCATTCACCCAGCATCCACCTGTAAATGTAGTCTTAGCACAGCTCAAGTTTTTTAGTTGTTTTGTTTTGCAAATGCTAGTTTTATTTTGTTTTCTTAAAGCCTAAACTAGACTAGATATAAATAAAGTACAAAATTGTGTGAACAATAGTAGAAGCTTTTTGTTTTAACCCATTTGAAAAAAATAAGTATTTACTTTTTTCTTATTTTATTTTATTTGACCTGTTAAACATGCATCAGCACCAATTATGGGAAAATTGTCTGATTCCAATATTTGCCTTCCGACTGGTCCAGCTTTATTTCCTCAAGGAAATGCACACACAAATGTTAACATCCCTTTATGCAACTAAACATGCAGGCTGGATTATTATCAGTAATTATGATTCTGATCCTCTTTTTTTTAAGCAATAAAGAAAATCTATTTCACTGAACAGATTGTAGCGAATGTCTTCCCTTCAGATTAATGATTTAAAATGTGTGTGGATAGGAAGCAAAGAGTAAAATATCAAGCTAAATTTGGCCCATGTCAAAAGATTGTTATATTTGTGGTCCAGTTAAAACATTAATCGACATTTATGACGGATGAGGCAAACTTGTTCAATATTTGGTGGGTATTAAAGGATTAAACTTGTTTTTGTTCCACCTATGCTATCCGCCGCCAGGTAACATGTATTCTTGGGCGAAGTCGCTGCAAACACAGAGGAGGTTCCTCTATCCACCTGACATGGCCTAGATAGCCTTCCACCAGGCTGGGGATACCAGCTTACACCCAAAATCACGACTGTTCACATGTAAAAGCAACAAAAACGACTAGCAAAACCGACACACCTGCAAATGCAACGCTTTAGCCCAAACAACCTTTAAAATGCCCGAGCTGCTAGCAGACAGCCAGCTGTTAAACCTGACAGGCTGCCTAGCTAGCCGCTTTAGCTCCTGTAGCGCAGCTTCCGATGAGCCTCTCCCGTTAGCCGCGGGTTTAAAGCAAAACGAGCTTTTGGCAAGAACACGCATTCAGCTCGGACCTAGAAACATGCACAAACTCAGCGAGGGGTTTTTTCTCGAGGCTATGTTGGATGAATGAATATTCGCTGGAAGCGAAGCTACACGCCCCGTTCGGGCTAGCTAGCTAGCTAGCTAGCTAGCAGACGCTGACAGCCCCACTTCCTGTTTTAGCCAACGGTTCGACAGTTGCTCCGTTAAAGCGCGAGGCGACGCCATGTGAAGGCAGCGGGCCGAGCACGCGAACCTACCCCGGTCCCGTTGTCACAGACCACCACTTTCCTTCCCTGGCTGTCCATTGTGTAAAAGCCCAGTTGCCGCTGAACCCTTCCTCAACTTTCTTCGGCGAGCCGGAAGGAAGACACAGCAGCCCGGCCGAGAAGAGGAAGGGAAGGGTTCACATCCGGTCTGTGACGCAGGCGCTGCAGTCACGTGTCCCTGGCTCTGGCCGCTCATTCGTCTACTTCAAACACGTGGATTTGCTTTTATATGCTGCTCAAATCTGCGATATACTAGTTTAATTCCTATTTGAATGTCTTGACAAACCATAAGCCGAACAAATTTAAATTTTTAGCACTTAAGACGAGACTTTTCCGCCTTTTTCCTATATGTTTGCATGTATTAACGAGATTATGCTTTATTATGTTGCATATTTACATTTGAAACCATACATAAAGCCGAAAGTTTATTTCATTACATTTTTAATTGAACTTTTTTTATGTTTTCTATTTGTTACTTCATTTTTAACTATTCTATCTGGATGTGCTTAAAAATAACTCACTGCTTAAAAAAGAAGGAATCATCACATCACATGTGCTACATGAGGTGGGACGAAATTCTAATTCCAGTTTACACCCTGAGAGCAATTTTAAAATAGCTACAAAATAAGAATAATATAATAAAAGATAAAGAAATATTAGGGAATAGGATTTTGACAACACAATATCTACAATATGGGACTTCGGACATAGCAGCAATGAAAATTCGGAGTGCAAAATTTGCTGTAGCAGCATGGATGGTTAATAAAGATACATTTTAAAGGGACATATTAAAGTAACAGTGCCGGTTAAATGAGAAAGTGTTTTTCATTTGTAATTGAGTGTGTTTGAGAGTCTCACAGCTTCAGGAATGAAGCTGTGAGTCTGGTGGTTTTGCACTTTATGCTCCGCAGCCTCCTGCCTTAGGGAAGCGGGACAAAAAGTGAGTGTGCTGGGTGTGTGGGATCCTTCATGATGCCGGAGGCCCTCTTCCTGCATCTGGAGGTGTAAATGTCTGTGGTGCTGGGGAGGCTGACTCCAACAGTCCTCTGTGCAGCCTTCACCACCCTCTACAGAGCTTTCCTGTCTGCAGCAGAGCAGCTTCCATGCCACACGTTGATGCTGGAGCACAAGACGCTCTCCTCCACACATCTGTAGAAGGAGGTGAGAACTGAGCTCCCGAGTCCAGCTCTTCTCAACCTCCTGAGGAAGCTGGTGCGCCTTCCTGACCAGAATGGAAGTGTTGTTGCTCCAGGTGAGGTTGTTACTCAGGTGTACACCCAAGTACCTGTAGCTGCTGACCACTTCCACCGCAGGTCCTTCCATGTGCATGGGGAAGTGGGCATGGTGTTACATGTAATGTTGTTCATAAGTTAATTGAATACCTCTGAAATATAATCTGTTCCAGTTATTAGTATGAAAACCTGTTGAATTTTCCTTCCTGTACACATTTTTGTCAGGCCAACTTAATTCCTGTCCAACACTTTGGGGGGCATGCAGAGCCATCCATGCATGTACCAGACCCGTGTTTAGGCTATCATTGCAGTTGTTTTTGTTTCTTTTGTTTGTTTTTTCTTGTCCCTCTGCAACAACAAATACCCTGGGGTAATTTCTAGAGGCCAGTTAACTTCGCCCAATAATATTCATGGCCTGCATGAGGAAGCCTTGCAGCCTTCGTTGTTACAAGGCTTCAGTATTAACCACTATGCAGGCACCGAGCAACATTTGAGGCAAAATAAAACTTTCCGAGTTGCTGTTTCATTTTTCATATTTACTGTGATGACCCTAGTTATGTCATAATCAAGCAAGCTGTTGTTAGCAATGCAAACCAACACCAGTATGTTGTTGGTGTGAATAACTGTGATATCACAAGGAACAAAAAATCCGAACGGAAAACAAACTGGTATGTATTACAGATACCTTTTTTTCTTTTTTTCCAAGGTAGCCATATTGGACTTTGGAGTCTGGAGCGGCAAGACACCGTTGAGGGATAAATGCCCTCACTAAGATAAGATAAGATAAGATAAGATAAGATAAGATAGGCTTTAATGATCCCGGAGGAAAGTATTTTGCCAGGGTTACAGAGTATCAATTAACAATTAACACGACACACTCATCTCACATACAACACAGTACAGTACACAATCACAATATAACAATAAGTACACTACTATTTATCCCTCCTGCAGATGGAAGAGGAATTGTACAGTTTGATTGCCACAGGTAAGAAAGACCTCCTGTGGCGTTCTGTGGTGACTCTCGGTGGTCTCAGTCTCCGGCTGAAGGTGCTCTGACAGGCCGTCAGCGTGGCATGTAGGGGGTGGGAGGTGTCCTTGATGCTGAGCAGCTTCCTCAGCATCCTCCTCTCTGACACCTGCACCACAGACTCCAGTTCCAGTCCCAGGACAGACCCAGCTCTCCTGATGAGCTTGTTGAGTCTGTTGGTGTCAGCCGTCTTCAGCCGACTGCCCCAGCACACGACAGTGTAGAAGATGGCCCTGGCGACCACAGAGTGGTAGAACATCTGCAGCATGGTCCTGCAGAAAGATCTGAGCCTCCTGAGGAAGTACAGTCTGCTCTGACCCTTTTTGTAGACAGTGTGTGTGTTCTTAGACCAGTCCAGTTTATTATCTATGTGGACACCGAGGTATTTGTAGTCCTCCACTATGTCCACAGGTGAGCCGTTGATGATGACGGGGTCTGGGTGGTACCACTGTAACAGGTATTGTTGTTAAATTTACATTCTATGAACCAATTTCCCCCCCCCAACTTTTAGTATATTGAGTACATCAAGTTAACTTTATTGTGTTATTGTTTGCTTTTTTCCCATCACTTTCTCTTAGATGACATGTGTTGCCATGGAAGCGCCTTGATGAGCAGTTAAATCAGCCTCACAGAGGAAAACCACACTGAATATATATATATATATATATATATATATATAT
>JAVLVB010000624.1:1590749-1606289 GCA_032876305.1 Orestias chungarensis | reverse complement strand
ATATATATATATATATATATATATATATATATATATATATATATATATATATATATATATATATATATATATATATATATATATATATATATATATATATATATATATATATATATATATATATATATATATATATATATATATATATATATATATATATATATATATATATATATATATATATATATATATATATGTGGTTGAAGATGGTCAAAGGATTCAACATAATACATTTGAGCATTTTAGTAAAAAACTAAATAAAACCCAAAGACTGCACTGTATGGGGGTAATACTGGGATACACTACAATGCTGCTGTACATCTGCAGCATACGTTGTATCAGTCATTTGTCCTCCAAATTAAATAAGATTTGTTAAAAAACCAGCAGGTTTAGTAGTTTGATCAAACCATGAAGATCTTGATTGTACAACTTCAACAAGGCAGTAGGGGGCATCACAGATTCTGCTCTTTGAAATCCACATTAGCTCATCTAATGTACGCATGTATATTTTATGCTTTCCTTGACTTCTAAAACAAATCAGATGCAGCATGTGTTGCACACTAGAGTACTTTTGGGGACCTGTGAGCTTCGGCTGCTAGAAAGATTGGGAACATCAGAACCTTGGCCTGCATGAAGGACAGGTCAGGAAGTTCAGAAATCATCCTGCCAGCTTCTGCACTCAGTTCCCCTTGTGCTGAAGGTTTCCTGTACAAAAACAGAAAATCAAGAGATTCAGAGATTAGCAGCTGTTGTTTCTTGTGTTTAGCCTGATGAACACCGAAAACATACAGAGTATGAACATGTTTGACAGCAAACCTGGTGGTTACGGTGGTCCTCTCCGCAGCGGACATCAGGCGATTCAGAGTGCCTTCTCTCTGGACGACGTTATTGCCAGTCTCCAGTTTGCTGATGATTAATTCATACAGCTCACGGTCAACACCTTTGAACACAGATGTGCACAACAAACACACAAAAAGGTACAGAAGCTTCAGGAGAGTAACCGAAGCATAAGCGTATCACTGATTTGGTTTCCAGAACACTTTGTAGTTTTACATGCTAACCTGGAGGAGAACTGCTGGCTTTGCTGCTGCTGCAGCTGGATCTGCTCTCATCTCCAGAACCAAAATAATCAAGGTTGAATGAGGACCAGGCTGTTAGCAATAGGAGACATTGAATGGAAACAAGAATTGAGGCTGGATTTCTATATCTTCTGTTAATAAAGGATAAAACTAACCAAATACATTAGATCAGTCTGAGTGTCCTTTAAATGTACTTTATCAGGTGTAAAGCCACTGCTTTAAAAAAAAGCCTATTAGGTGATCTTAAGGTACAATGCACCTTAAAGAAGATCATGTTACCCCCCCCCCCCCACACACACATTTCTTTTTAAATAAAACATTCAGCACAATGAAAATAAACGTTTTTTCAACTTTGCGTTTGAAACCAGAGAGCAAAGTCAAGTTTTACACGGACGATACGAGAAGACCAAACAGGGAGTATCAACCGATTTATTTCAGTATTTACAAGATTTATTTCCGTCTGTCATGCAGCGTATAATTTCCCAATCTGAGGGATAAAAACTGGACGAGTAAATAAAAAATGAAAAAAATTGCTCATTAATTAACAAAATACAGCAAAAAATTAAAAAGATCAGATTTTGTTGTATTAAATTGCTTTTGTGTGTTCCATGAAATTTCCATCTGCTGGTAGTTAATAATTTATGTTCTTCAGCACAGGCACATATCACATGCATTGCTTTAGTTAAATATTCATACCCCTTGAAATTTTTTAGCATTTATAATGGTAGAAAGACAAAGTTTAATGATCTGAGAGGGCAACACAAAGGTGCTGCACAAGTGAAAGAATAGAAGAAATATTGCTTTCAAAACATTTTTAGACTTAAAGAGTGAAATGTGCATTTGTATTCACCCCAATCACTCTGATGCCACGATATCAAATCCAGTAGCACAGAGAGGACAAAGGTGATGCAAGAGGAGCGACAAAGATCCATGGCCCAAGTGAAAGGATCCCTTAGCTGCACACATCAAATTCAAATCACTAATGCTGGCATACAGAGTGTTTGATGGATCAGCGCCCATCAACCTCAACACCCTCTTAAAGCTTTAAGTCACTGCCCGCCCGCTGCGTTCCTTCAATGAGCGCCAACTAACGCGACCAAGGCCCTGTGCAGGTCAATCTAAACTCTTCCCATTTGTGGTTCCTCGCTGGTGGAACGACCTTACGGGCCCCATCAGATCATCAGATTCTCTTTCCACCTTCAAGAAATCCTTGAAGACCCAGCTCTTCCGAGAACATCTCTTTCCCTGAAAGATCTAAATGCACTTATTACCCCCCCTGATATTAGTTAGCACGCAATGTATGGTACTTTGCCCTTCTGTGTTTACCTAAATGCTGTAAATGAGTGTCATCATTAATGCTAAATCCTCTCCTAGCATATTGCAGGTAAATTGTGTCGTAGTTCAATGTTAAACTCTCTTTTTGTACGTCGCTTTGGATAAAAGCGTCTGCTAAATGTATAAATTTAAATTTAAATGACTCAACTATAAGTCATGCATTACACAAATCTAGGTTTTATATTAGGAACATTAGCCAGAAGTCAGAGGAATGACCCTAAATACACAGTAATCCTGGTAAAACCTGTTCGAATCTGCAAAAGCCTCAAGAATGGGGTGGACATTTACCTTCCGGCAGAAAAATTAGCCTTAATATAAAGCCACCATCTAATGGTTTGGCTCAAAGCATATTCAGATGTTGGAATGGTCTAGTCAAAGTTTAGACCTAAATCATTTGAGAATCATGGACTTATCACAACGAAGGACAAAGCAAAAATCCAAGATGGTATTCATTTTAGGGCTTTAATTGTAAAATCCCAATAAACACATAGTGGTTTATTGTTGTTGTTGTTTTAATGAGACCAGGAAAATAAAACAATACTTTTGCAGGTATTCTATTAGTAAAGACACTTTATTTTGGTTTGTCACACTTTTGAGCGATCCTCGTCCAAACACATGCATCTCATGGTAAATTCAACAAGCACATTTCATCCAATTGTTTCTGCTTTGTGAAAAATTTTGATGTTTTTTTTGCCTCAAAAAGATTTGATTTAAAGAAAATTAATCTAGTAAAACACTCCTGAGAAAAGACAAGCTGACGACCTGAGCCGATGTGAGTTTTACATTTTATCAGTAAAGCCTTTCTGAAGTTTAGGGAACCAGCAAGGCCTTGTGAGAAAACACACCAAACAAAAATCTAACAAAGGAAGAGACCAGATGATCCTGACAGCCATCACTTATGGAACAGATATGGTGTTAGAATCGAATATTGGGACTAATAAATACTGAGATAAATATTCCAAAAGGTGACAGGAGGTAAAAAAAAAAAAGACAACAGAAGAAGATTGAGGCCGCTCAGTGTTTCCCCTCTGAACTGTTCAATACATTCAGTCGCACCCCGACCGTTGGTAGCAATTTGATTTCAGCGGCCACCAAGTGCAGCCAAGTGACGGGAGGAGAAACACGGCAGAGAAATGACAGAAGGAAAGCTTTTTGGCTTCATAGCAGCAGCCATCGGGCGTGGATGCCCGTCTGCTAGGGGTGGGGGGCTCGGCAGGGGGACGTACCCTCCTGGGAGCTGCTAAGGCCTCTGCAGCTCCAGTTCGGCTGGGTGGAAGGAAGGTCCTGATCAGGCAAGAGATTCCAGGAGTTATGTCAGTGGTTAAGCTTCACTGAGTGTGTTGAGTTGGTGAACGCTACCTGCGCGGAACATGTCGAGGCTTTCTGTGTTTCCCGGGGCCCTGAGCTTGTGGAGGAGGCCGTGCATCCTGGAGGGCCGGCAGCTGGCAAAGGGTCTTTGGTGGGATCTAGCAATCCCTGATGAAAAAACAAGAGATGTGTTCACATTTCAAGCCAGTGGGTGAGAGAGTTTATCATCCTGAAACATAGAAAAGTAGAGGACTCACAAGGGAAGAGGCATAAGCCGGCACAGTCCCCGCCTGCTTCTCTGTGCCAATAAAAACCTTTTCAGGGCACAAAAACGTAACACACTCACTCACGCGTACCGAATGGGCTCCTTAAGACAGATCCGGACACAAATGGAGCCGACGTTGAACTCACAATGCTCCTCGGGTCCACGCCAAGGCACCTGAGCAGAGTTGTGCTACTGTGAGAACCCCCCCACTTAAACTTGAGACCAAGCGAGCGGTGGATGTCCTCGGGTGGGCTTAGCATCAACCGCTGAATCCTGGGAGGAGTTGAGAGAAGAAACAGCGACATGGTCACGTCTCTAACCCAGACAATCCCTAACCGAATGTACGGCGTCAGAACCGACGGCGTGACCGCCAATCCGAATAATAAAAGGTAAAACGAGGCAAAGGAAACTCAGGTTGCCTAGGCAACCCTTTACAATTCAGGCTTTGGAGGATCTAAGCAGGAAATAAAACTCCCTTTGCAAATAACATGCAAATGTCTATTCATTAGAGCAGATCTGAGAAATAAATCAGATTCAACGACTGAAAAGAAATGGTGGATGGATCCTTATTGGTATGCGTTGGTTTAAAGTGAATTGAGGAAATTAAATAAACTTTGTATCTTTATTTCAAAGCAGAATGCCTTTAAATTTTGAAATATGTAAATGAGAATGAAACTGGGTTATCCTCTAATAAACCAGGGCATTCAACCCTTTACATTTAGGCTCCTATTCATCCCCTTTTGTATTTAAGAGAAAGTTACCATCAGATCTTTGATTAACCCTTGATAGAAGTCTTAAAACTATTCCTGGGAAATCGTTTTATAACCTACCCTTAAACTCTAACTCTCTCTGCTTTGAGGCCTTCACGGGACAGCTGGATTAATACTGAGAATAAAAAAAGATGTTGACTAATCAGGCGACTTGTTAATAAGCTGTTTCCCCTGATGTTATTTATTAAAGTAAAAGGGTCTTAAATACAGGTCAATTGTTTTTTGTTTTTTTAATAAAACCACCCGTTTATTTCCTTCTGCAATCACTCTGAAGTATGTGTCTGTCTATAGCAACAAAGTCTGAAGCAGTTTTTCCACTTAACATGACAAAATGTGAAAATCTTCCAGAGATATGACTAAAACCCAAATAAAGGGTTATAAATAAAACTCTTGTTTGAAATACAACATAAAAGATCTAATTTTGGAGCCTTGTGTATTTACATTGATAACTTGATTCAATAGTACAATCAGTCGCCCTTTAAACAGCTTCATTAAGAACAGGCATGAGCATTCTTATTATTTTCTAGTTGTCACCTCAGGGCATGGCCGAGGTCTGGTGTCTCCTCCTCGGTCTCTGGTGAGTGCCGGCTGTGAAGTAGAACACTGAGGTTGGGGGGGTCCCTCTCACCTTCCACGGCTGGGACCCGTACCTCTGGGAAACTGGACTGGAAGAGCTGCTGGACATGGCAGGACTGGGAACCCTGAACAGTTCAAAGGAAAATTAAAGCGTGCTGAGGAATGGTAACAAAGAACGGATTATTTCTGTGTTATCAGAGAACTGTGGTCTACCAGACATCCGTTCATTCCTGTTACACCGTCTTGCTCCGACTTCTCCTTATTGGCCGGCTCACAGCACTGCGGCTGCCTTCGTCCCTCCGCCGGCGCGCTCCGATCCGTGAAGTCCGCCCACGTCTGGCCCTCTTTGTCGGCCAGCATGGGTGCCGAGCAGAAATCCGCAAAGCTGTCACTGGGTGGAAGTGTTCCCATCTTCAGCTCTCCCACATCAGCAGTCTCTCCGTGACCCACCGTAGACTCATCCGTGAAGTGCGTGCGTTGCTCTTGAGCGCGTTGCCGGCGGGAGGTAGCGGGGGTTTCCTGAGTGGCGTCGCAGCCAAGAACATCCATCTCTGACTCGGGCGGGCCGAGGTTTCGCACACTGTCAGAATCTCCACTGATCTCCACGGCTTCCACCTCATCATCAGTGCTGTCCGAATCCAGCTGGCCGTCTTCAGACGCCACGACAGTGTTTGCTTGAGCTTCCTGAGAGTGACGGTCATCCTGAGGTGGTTGCACGACTGCTGCACTGTGATTTGTCTTACACACATGCTGGGATCCGGGCTCATAGTCCGTTATCACGTCGGGTCCTGAATGGCAGACCTGTCTGTCCACTCTGAGGTCTCCCCCGTCCCGCTGCTCCGTGAGGCCACCACACCAGGGGAGTCCCACCTGCTCTGTGAACAGAGTGAAATCTGCAAACCCCGTCTCCTCCACAGAACAGCTGGCTACAGAGCCACCGAAGGCCCCGGGCTGCTGGTCTTCTCCAACAATCAAGTAGTGCAAAGAAGATTCAGGGTTACGGCTCCCAGATTCCTCAGAGGGAGTGCGCTGCGTTTGATTAAAGCTGAGGTTAGCCTGGTTGGATGCTGGCTTCTCCGCGGGAGACTTCTCCGTGACGTCAGCATGACTTGCTCCAACTCTATCCTCCTCTGACCCAAGCTCGTCGTGACCGCCACCGTCCGACACAGGCGGGGAGTCAGAGGGCAGGGGCGTTAGGACGGGGTCCATGCGTTTGCCTAGAAGGACCCAGAGGCCTCAAGCTTCTGCCAAGAGAGGTGGGGGAAAAAAGAATAATAATTCAGAGACATTTCAGAGTTTTTCATTTGAACTCTTAATGACTATAAACCTCTAAGAATGTTTTTATTCGGGATGGACCCATATGAATACCTGAGTATCTAGTGGCCGTTGTGGTGTCATCGATATATATACCAATAACATAAATGTCGTTGATCCTTATCTTTTTGACAGCATTGAAAGAAACGACCGTAATGCTGACACTGACTCTCTGCTTCAGCTACACACCCACAATCCATAGCATCCGCGTCACATGACCAACACTCTGCCCCCCAGAGACGCAACAAGATGCAGTTTAATCAAATCGACAATCAAGAATCAGTTTATTTATATAGCGCCAATTTACAACAGGTGTCGTCTCAAGAAAATCAATTAAAATCAAAGATACATCATAAACAAATCAGTATTAAAAAGTTTCCAATCTAAGGAACCCCAGCAGATTCATGGAGTCATTGACTTGCAGCATTCACTCCTCTGGAATCAGCAGGCAGAAACAATGGCTTGTGTTGTCGTTGACTTTACTGCAATGCCTCATACTGAGCATGCATGTAGCGACAGTGGAGAGGAAAAACTCCCCTTTAACAGGAAGAAACCTCCAGCAGAACCAGGCTCAGTACAAGCAGCCATCTGCCACGACAGACTGGGGGTTTGAAGAGACAGAAAACTATAATAGATGCACAGGAAACTGAAAAAAAAATAGCTTATAGCAGCAGTTGTAGAGCGTCGCTGGCATCATCTCAGCTAATGTTCTCCTCCAAGAAGCTGTCTCAGCTAACAGAACGCCAGACCAGGTGTAGAAACCATGGAGAGAAGAACACTAAGAGAAAATAAAAGGTTAACAAGGTTGAAATAAGGGTAACTAAGCAGATTGGACAAAGGAAGAAAGTAGCAGATATCGCCTCTGTTTTATCTATCAGGCTGATACTGATATTGATGCCAATATTTGAGCTTCCCTTGTTTTAGATTTGTTTGAAGCCCATTTGGGTGTAAAATTAAATAATGAACTGTAAATTCAAATATGCACCCAGTGGTGGAACACAACTTGAGCAAAAACAAAACATTGTCCGATTTGGACTTTTAGTTGGTAGACACGAAGGCGCTGGTGCCGACTCTGTGATATGATGAGGGATGTATATGTCTAGAATGGGCAACAGAGGGCATCGTAGAGCAATGATGGTGTCTGAAGCGTCTGACGGTCAGTGAAGCGGTGAGCGAAGGTGGGCACACACAGAGCAAGTATACTTTAGACAACATAGCCGGCACTTGACACAGTTTGATGAGGAGGTGAAGCATAAAAATGCCACACAGTGGAACCAACGACTACGTTGCTCAAAACAGCACAAAACATATTTTCAAGGTATCGTGTACCAAACGCTACACATCCCCATCGAGACAGACGTAATGGACCGTCCACAATGATAAATGGCAATTTACATGTTCACTGTCCCGTGAATAAAATCAGACCTACAAGATGGGAGAGTCTACATCACACATGATGTTGTAAGAAGACATACCAGTGTTACTTCTAGCATCAGGGTGTGTCAGGATAACATATCTACACCTAAATGGGACAGCGCACTGCTACAGTTCGTATCTTTATGTTGTCATTATTATGTTTAAGTCCTCTCATTTACAATTTTGTCCCGCAACCCATCTGCTGGAGCTTGAGAGCCAACAGCTATTGGCTGACTTGCAGAGAAACTCACGTCGAACAGCTCCAGGCCTGCGGGGGGAGCCAGGCCATGCTGCCATGGGAGGCTCGGGTGTCGCTGTACTGTCCTCTCTGATATACATTTGATCTAATACTGCATTTATTGCAATGGAAAGACATGAGCGAAAAACAAGTCACTTTTATTTATACTTTCTTTTCACCATAATATAGTTTAAAGACAAAAAAAAAGCATTTTTTCCCGCTCGCTATCCTTCAAAACACCTGCTAAAAACCAACCAGAGGATCAATTAGTCAATTATTAAGAGGCGATTATTCCTGCACAAGCTGGAAAATAATCCTACCAGAGAGATTTTTGTGATTTCAACCGTGACCTAACCTCACACAAGGAAAAACCGAACATAAGCAAACCAGCTTGCTTACTGTTGATGGTCAAAATATACTTGGCAAAAGGTATCCCTAAGGGTAACCTCAGCGCCACCATGCACGAGTTAAAGACACAGTGCACAAGTATTCACACATCTCTTATTTTTATTTACATTTTGTCATGTTACAGCCACACATGTTCGGAGTATACTGATAGTACGGTGTGACCATGCGGATGAATTGACATTTGAAAGTGTATTGTGTATTTGCATAGAGACCGTCCTCTAAGTCAACACATCGTAAAAGCCCGTCTCCTGAAGCCCATACAGCTCAAAGAAGTGCAAGGTCGGTCAGATTAGTTAGAAAAGACACAATTTACTATATAACCATCAGTTGTGAAAATGGAGTATAAATATGAATTTTTAAATAATTTACTGACACCTCAAAATTAACTTCCGTCTCTTTAAGAAGCGTTACTATTTCCGCAGTTCTGCTTTCCCGCTGATGCTGGTTATACCCGTTCTTTGGACAGTTGTGTGTACCATCACGCCACACTATGTATCGTTTTTAAAAAGTAAAAAAACTTGTGTTTCCACCACGTATTTGCGACTCGCTGCTGCCGCTAGCTAGGAGCTCACGTTCACTTGAGACAAATACAAACGCGTCATCTGGTCACCCATGGAAATAAATAAGCCCCGGCCACAAAAACATTAACCTTTTTAAAAGAATCCAAGACATGGTCTAAAAAAAAATCGTAAAAAGCAAAAATCTTGAAATAAAACCAGCAAACTGCATAAATAAGAGGTTCAGCGATTGAATACGCATTGTAAATTACGGCCTATTACTTGAAGCTCCATGTTAGATAAATTGA
This sequence comes from Orestias chungarensis, assembly GCA_032876305.1. Classification (NCBI taxonomy): domain Eukaryota; kingdom Metazoa; phylum Chordata; class Actinopteri; order Cyprinodontiformes; family Cyprinodontidae; genus Orestias; species Orestias chungarensis. Next base: position 1,596,775 of record JAVLVB010000624.1, on the reverse strand, counting down.
CTTTAAATTCAAGGATCACCCAAACATGCATGAATGAGTCAAAGCTACATTCTTACTATGTTTTAATGAGAGAATAACATCACATCACCTACATTTGGATCCATGGGTTTTGGCTAAACCAATGCATTTCTACACACTTATTATTTTGGTGTCAACTCTGCTGACTGTTAATATTTAGAGGAAGTTGTCTTGATGTGTTTCCCCTTGAAATCACATGCCTTGTTTTTCCATACACTGTTTTTTTCTTCATTAGTTTTAGTGAGGGGGGAAAACAATTGTTGGGAGTCAGTAAACCGATCCAGGGGAAAGATAATCCTCCTCAGCTCAGCTGTGATGGATTAGCGGCTTATTTCTAATGTCTCCTTTAATTGGAACTCCGTGTTCAACCATTTTGCTTTCTGGGTTTGTTAAAAAAAAGAGGAAAAACAAAGGCTGAGGTCCTCCCTGGTGTTCCCCCCAGTCCTCCCTGGTGTTCCCCCCTAGTCCTCCCTGGTGTTCCCCCCTAGTCCTCCCTGGTGTTCCCCCCAGTCCTCCCTGGTGTTCCCCCCTAGTCCTCCCTGGTGACCCCCCCTAGTCCTCCCTGGTGTTCCCCCCAGTCCTCCCTGGTGTTCCCCCCTAGTCCTCCCTGGTGTTCCCCCCATAGACTTTCTGCTGAACAGAAGCAGAAAGGTGACCAAAAAAAAAGATAAACGCCAACATAAAGTAAGAACTAACAAGGTACAGTTAAAAAACAGAGAAATAGGAAGTCAATGTCATCTGAAACTGGCTGCAGACAGAAAGCTGATCCTCTCCATCAGCAGCAGATTAAATAGCTTTACCACCAACCAGGGTGTCCGTCGTCATTTCACGTCCGACATTTTATCAGAAAAAACATTATCTTAGCTACAACCGACAGTCTGAACACAACTAAAGCTCTTTTTTCGTTTAATAACAATTAATTTTGCTTGCCTGTCAGGTTCGCAGCTCTGCTCCCGCAGCATTATTCTGTATGGGAATGAGGCGGAACAAGGACGGAAGAAGATGTCTCACTCCACGCCGGAATCCAGTTCGTGATTGCTGACAGATAAAATGAGAAAGGCACTGGCGCTACAGGTTATAGAGACCTGCTGAAAATTAGCGCCTATTAAGAGGAACAGATGTTGAGTGGAACTATGCTGAAAAATGAGGGAAAATCTTATAGTGAGCTACAATTTCCCTATCCTAGCGCAGTGGTACCTCTTTAAAATAGACAATCTATGGTGATGGCCCAGTGACCTGGGCACAACACCGCCTCCTCCTGGCGAAATCACGAACTACTCCTGGTTTTTAAGGCAATGCAATGTGATTTATATGGAATATTTTATAAAATAAGACAATTTTAAACAATTTAATTAATTATAATCCACATAAAACAAGCAAGCATTACATTGCAGGGACCAAGTAAGGTATAAGGATGTCAGGTTGAAATTCAGGCTGCAGTTCAAGATTTTCCAGTTGTTTAAAGAACTTTTTTTGCCTTTATTAAGAGGAACGTGTTGTAATATCATCTTTGCAGTTTCCCTGAAATGACTGAAACTTGGACAAAAAAAAGTTAAAGCATTTATAATGAACCTGGCCCTACTCACTCAAACAAACTCTCTGGAGGTATTTAAAAAAAACAGAATATTAAAAAGTGTCCTAATCAAATTGAAACAATAAAGTTAAGCTATATATTTCTTAATTTTACCTAGGCAAGGCAAGTTTATTTGTATAGCACATTTTCATGTACAAGACAATTCAAAGTGCTTTACATAGGAAAAAAGAGCAGAAAATTAAAGAAAATCAAAATAAAGAAGAAAATGAAACATTAAAATCAACTTTGAATTTAAAAATAAATAAACATAAATAATCTCAGTTGCTATATGCACAGTTAAATAAGGCTGTTTTCAGCCTGGATTTAAACAACAGCAGAGTTGAAACCTGTCTAACCTCTTCAGGAAGACTGTTCCAGATTTTAGGAGCATAAAACTGGAATGAAGCGTCTCCTTGTTAGGTCCTGACTCTGGGCATCAACAGGCGGCCACTACCTGAGGTTCTCAGAGTCCTGGCTGTACAAATTGATTAAAAGGGGTCCCAGGATCGACCCCTGGGGAACCCCACCGGTCACACCCATTCGGTCGGAGACGGAGTTCCCAATTTGAACAAAGTAACACCTGTCCTCAAGGTAGGAATCAAACCATTTGAGAGCCATACCAGTGATTCCCACCCAGTCTTTTAACCTCTGCAATAAAATCACATGGTCAACTGTATCAAAGGCGGCGGTCAGGTCCAGCAGAACTAGGACAGAGACTTTGCCTGCATCGGAGTTTAGGCGGATGTCCTTTGTCACCTTGATCAGAGCTGTCTCAGAATCAGGCTTTATTGGCCAAGTATGCTCACATACAAGGAATTTGTTTTATTTTTATAGAAGTTATAAAAATATATAAATAAATTGTTCAATTGTTCATGAGAATAATGGAAGTTGGAAAAAAGCTTCTCTGTAGCCTGGTCGTACGGGTCTTCATGTGGCTGAAGCGTCGGCCTGATGGAAGGTACTGAAACAGGTGACGGCCAGGGTGAGACGGGTCTGTGATGATTTTCTATGCACGCTTCCTGGTTCTGGAGGCATGCAGATCCAGCAGTGCGGGCAGCTTTACACCGATGGTCCTGTCTGCAGACTTGATAATGCGCTGCAGTCTCTTGGTGTCGTGTTTTGTGATAGCACTGCCCCACACTGTGATGGATGTGGTGATGATGGCTGTGTAGAACTACACCATCAGCTCTTGGGTTAGGTTGGACTTCCTCAGCTGGTACAGAAAGTATATCCTCTGTTGAGCCCTCTTGATGATGGAGTTGATGTAGCTGTCCCACTTCAGGTCCTTGGAGATCGTTGTGCCCAGGAACTTGTAGGACTCCACAGTCATCACAGTCCTGTCTAGGATGGTGAGTGCTAGCAGGGTTGGGGGGCTCCTCCTGAAGTCCACGGTCATCTCCACTGTTTTTGCTGTGTTCAGCTCCAGATTGTTCTGACTGCTCCAGAGGACAACCTGATCAACCACCCGTCTGTTAAGCAGACTCATCACTGTCCTTGATGAGACCAATGACTGTTGTGTTATCTGCAAACTTCAGGATTTTAACAGAAAAGTCCATGGAGGTACAGTCATTTGTGTACAGCGAGAAGAGCAGTGGGGAGAGTACACAACCCTGTTGGGCGCCCGTGCTGACGGTTCGGGTCACTGAAGTACACTTTCCCAGCCTCACCTGCTGTTTTCTGCCAGCAAGAAAGTCAGTTATCCACTGGCAGGTGGAGGCTGGTACGCTGAGTTCAGTGCTGTACTGGGGCCTAAAGTCTGACTGGAAAGCATCAAACACATTGTTAGAAAGGAGAAAGTCACTCAGCTGTTGGTATACAACTTTTTCCAGCACTTTTCCTAAGAATGTCAGGTTTGATTTGGGCCGGTAGTTGTTCAGTACTGTGGCATCCAGAGTGCTCTTCTTTAGGAGAGGCTTAATAACAGCAGTTTTCAAGGCCTTCGGGAATATTCCAGTCTGAAGTGAGATGTTGACTAATTGAGCGAGTCGTGGAAGCAAACTGGTCAGCACAGACTTTAGGAATCTAGTGGGTAACTCATCTAGCAGCAAGTAGATGGACTCAGGCTGCAGATGATCTCTTCAACTGTTTTATCTGAGACAGGTGTGAACTGTGTCAGCTCCCAAATGTCTAACTGGGGGTAGAGGAGCTATGTCTTGAAACAATTGCATTTTTAATGCCTTGAACTTTGTCATTAAAGAATACTGCAAACTCCTGATATTTGGATGTAGAAATCAGTTCCAAGGGGATAGAGACTGGAAGGTTTGTTAATCTGCTTACTGTAGCAAACAGGACACGAGAGTTGTTTCTGCAGTTTTTGATGATTTCTGATTAATAGCTCTCTTTGGTTCTACGCAAAGTCTGGTTGAACATTCACAACTTTTCTTTGTAGATTTTAAAATTAACCTGGAGCTTTGACTTGCGCCATTTCCGTTCGGCTCTCGGGCACTCCCTTTTCTGTGCCCTGACCGAGACCTCTTTTCTCCATGCCTTTTGTGTACTTTTAACCATTTTAACCTTGACAAGAGCAAAGGCATCCATAACCTTCAAAATACTTGATGTGTAACAGTTTAACATATCATCAACATTAGAACACGGAGCATTTTCAAACCTAATCATTTTCAAAAACTGAATCCCTGTGTTGTCATCAGTAAGTCTTCCTTGAGTAACTGTAGGGGCAGCTGTTGGCTTGGGTGTAACAGAAAGGTCAAAGAAAACACAAAAATGATCAGACAAAGCGACATCCACAACACCCACATTTAAAATAATAACACCCTTTGAGATAAGCACATCTAGAGTGTGTCCTCTGTTGTGTGTAGGCTTGTTCACATGCTGAGTAGACCAAACATCTCAAGGACAGCAGTGAGTTCTTTACATTGTTTACCTTGGGATGCATCCATGTGCACATTCAGGTCCCCTGTTATGACCAAACAGTCAAAATTAGTGCATACAATTGAAAGTAGTTCAGTAAAATCATCAATAAAACAGTTCCTTGGAGGTTTGTAGATGGTAATACAAAGAATGGAAGATTGTTTGTATCCATTTTGAATGATACATACTAAAATTATGAAAAGACCCCAACTGCTAATTTATGGATGGGTATATTGTCCCTGAATATGGCACAAACTCCCCCCCACCCCTCTGGTTTTGACGTGTTTCAGATAAAAAATTGAAGTGAGGAGGACTAGCTTCAATCAGGACTGTATCAGCTGTGTTTTTATTGAGCCATGTCTCGGTAAAAAATAAAATAAACAAGGTTATGAGATGAAATCAAATCATTAATCAGAAAAGTTTTCCCTGCCAAAGATCTGACATTTATTACAGCAAGTTTCAGCGAGTTACTGTAAATTGCTGACTGTGGCTGACGAGTAGTGAACACAAGATTTGAGATGCGTACAGATTGTTTTGGACTGTTTGATGGCTGACTAATCGTTTTCTGTTACGTATTACTACAGGGATCAAGGAAGGTACTTCCACATCGGGCCTCCGCTCATCGTGAAATGAGCCATGGGTACATGCAGTACTGCTGCCTGGACCTGATGAATATCATTCATCTAGCAGTTGTTTCAAATGACTCACTCGCAGGACTCTCTGTACACTGGAGATGGAGTTGACATAAGGAGTTTGTGTTGGGGGAGGAGTTGCAGGACGACGGGATAGAAGAGGACTGGGGCATGGGGTCATCCTGGTGGCAACACTAACCAGCTCCTTCATGTGTTCTGTAAAATCCAGAAGAGGAAGAGGTGGTGACGATGATCTTGATGAGGGAAGGTCATCATTCCTGCCTTTTAGTGGAGGCGGTATCTCAGAGAGCTCCAGAAGGACGTCATCTGGAGGCGCAGGTGGGGGCTGGGGTTCCGCCGGGTAATCTCTGGGCTGCGTCACATCCTTATCCTTATCTTCATGTTTTCGCTTCATTCTGTCCTTGGCCGCTGGAGCAGAATGGGAACTCAAAACACAGAATAGATTAGCTGCAAACAGCCTGACTCCAGATCTATTGAGGCAGAGACCCTCTGCCTTAAAATAATGTCTGCGGTGCCAGAAAAAACTGAAATTGTCAATATAACTAAAGGTATAAGTGGCAGACACACCTGACAGCCATTTGTTCAGGCTGAACAGCCTGCTGAACCTCTCATCTCCTCTCATCGGTGGTACAGGGCCACTGATGAACACGTCAGCATCCAAATTATTAACTGTATCTAATAGCTTATTGAAGTCCTGTTTCAGCACCTCAGACTCCCGTTTCACAGTGTCGTTAGATCCCAGGTGTAGAACAAGGGTCTTAACAGTTGGATGTTCAGCCAGAATTTCAACAATATTGTCTCTCACATCTGATACCATGTCCTTTGGAAAGTACAGTATTTTTGTACGTTTCCCACATACATGTCTTAAATCCTTCACCGCAGCATCACCAACAATCAGAGTCTCAGGACCAGGC
>JAVLVB010000624.1:1552774-1572192 GCA_032876305.1 Orestias chungarensis | reverse complement strand
ATCTGAGTAGCAGAAAAAAATCACCTTTATAGATATTATTAATTTCGTACTAATTTAGCAGCAGCAATCCTAGTTGCTTATCGGTTTAAAAGATAAGCAATCCGGTCACGTTATAGAGGTTTTAGTTTTTACGTAAATACAGTGAAACTGTAGCAGGCCTGGTTTCAGTCCATGTTAGACCGTGAGAACCTGAAACTGATCCCCGACACCAGCAGCGTTCCACAACACCCCGTCAAAGAAAAACAAAACAACAAAACTCGCAAATGATTGATTTTAAGCTTCACAAAAACACTGAGCTGCTCTTGTAATTCCACAATTGTTGAATCTCCCTCCCCCGTAATTCTCTGCGGCCGTCAAGACCCACAAACACGAGACTGAACGGAACACGTTTCTACCACCGGCACTCATCGCGTGGACCGTACCAACATCGTTGAGACGGCAGTCAATATTCATAAACCGAGAACAGAAAACACCCAACACCACCGTCAATGCAGGCTTACACATCATGTACAGACTTTAAGCCGGCCTCTCAGCACACACGCACACCACGGCGCGCACGCTTCCTGTTTGTGTCAAGAGTAAACGAGTACCTTCCAGCGAAAGAACAAGGAGGAAGTCAGGAGGAGGCTGTGGCCCAGCCGACAGAGAGACGCTCGGCCCTCGCAGTTATTGCTCCGTTACAGTGACGGTTAGTGCAGACATTAGTATACAAAGATTTTTGATGGATGAAAATAAAATAAAAACCAAGGCTATGGATGAGATCCCAGGCAGTAAAGTCCATGCGCCAGTTAGATCGGGGCTTGCTCCAAATCCACAGCAGCAACATCAGAGAACATTTCAGCCTTTTCTAATCGACAGAAAAGAGAAATCCAAACGGTTGTCCGAGGCTGAATTTGTGCAAATGTCTTTCAATAGATTATCATTCAGTAATACCTATAATAAAAACCAAACGTGGCTCAACTTAGAAATGTTATGTTGAATAGATATTAGTGCTTCAAATTAGTACTAATGTCTCATCTAAGCTTCGTGTTTTATGTAGGTAGTTTGCAGTAAAAATGTTGTTTTATGACTTGTTGATTAGTTACTAGCATCAAAACATAATTTCACACATAACTTAATACAATTAAGAGTCAGATTACAAAAAAGAAAATCCAACCCAAGTCACTCAGACCAGATTTCCTTATTTGGGATGTAATGGGCCACAATCTCAGACTTGAGACAGTTATCTGTTTGTGTGTTTTTCTGAAGTCAGGATTTCCTCCATTGCGATGGAAACGCCCTAAATTCAATAACAAACTGAATAACTATAATTTCTATAAAAACCAATGAATGTTGCAAGAACAGAGTGGTTAATCTGTGTGTTACATTAAGCCAATCAAGCACAGAATGCTGCAACATCTTGTGCGTGTGAACGCATTTCTCTAGCGTTGGGGCGCATTGAATGGAGACAATCGCATCGTTTGGTAATGATGGTTAACAAGTTGCAAAATCCTCCTGGTTCGTACATCTTGCAACAACGTCAATGCTGGTAGAGGCATAGCAGCACCGACAGAAAGTCAAACCTTTAGCACTTTTACTACAACATTTGTAGATTTGTCATAACTGAGAAAAAGGATCACCTGCACGTAGAGGAACAGTCATAGAGACGCCCCTGGCAAAGGTTACGATATATACAAGACTCCTGAAGAAACTGCAGATGGTCTTAAAGCACAGCCTCACTACAAGATACTATGGAATGATTCAGGAAACAAAAATAAAAATGGAAATATAACAAAACACATGCTCATGAACTATTACAACACCAGCCATGCTGCAACAAAACACCTGTCCTGTTAAATATTGTAAACTATGTACATCACCTCATCGTCTGCACAGCTATGGAAACATGAATGCCATACATTCAAAGTACCACCAACGGTGTGGACCCGCTTTCAAGCTGGCAGTCAGGTTTGAAGGGTTTCTTTTACACAAAACAAGTTTGCCTTTTTTCCACGATGTGTTATCTTACGGTCATGAAATTTAAGCGGATTACAGAAAACATTTTGCTTTCCATCTCAAGTAGTCGCTTAAATGGCAGGAGGTTGCCTGCAAATGCAGCACACAATAAATGGGACATCTCAGCGTTATCCTCATTTTAAGGTATTCAGGTCGGTGAAGCTGCAGCGCATCGTCATGTGAACTGGGATGAACCTTGTGGACAGCAGAGGAGTGGAAAGTGCATCAGCAGAGAGAAATTAAAAAAAGTTTTAGGTGTTTAGTAATAAACACTGAAACAAAGTTTCCATCTTTGGAAAATCGAATTGAAACGCACATTAAAAAAACAGCAATATTTTTATTGGTGTCTTATTTTTTTTTTTATCTGCTAAAACTCACTGTTCAGCACTCCTGATAAATTTGCTTAAAACCTAATCAAAGTACCGTTTTTTTTCTGTTTAATGAATCCTTTGCACTCAAAGCATCCTTGAAGGAACGAACTGAAGTTAATACTCAGTATTTCTTCTCAGCTTAGTATATTTCTCCTTTTACACTAGTGTATTTTAGAGGTTTCAGGGATTTTCTGTTCAGTAAAAGAGCTGAGAGATTTATGACGAGCAAAACTTTTTGGCTTAAAAAGTCGCTGCATCATATCCTGATTACCGAAAAAATAAAAAAGAAGCAGAGAACCCTAAATGGTCCTCTCCAGAGAGATACGTTTCCCCCACATGGAAAGCTGCTGCGGCGTTGCATGACGGCTCACTGGTGATAATGTAGCACGCAAGCAAGTGTGTGTGTGTGGTCATTTGTGATCAAGTCTTTGTTACACACACACACACATATATATATAAAAAAAAAAAAATAAAATAAAAAAACACTCCTGCGATCGGGGCGTGCCGGCAGCATTAACCAAGCTTGGTGATCTGTAGATCTCCTTGTATCCGTACCGTGTCAATGGACGGCAAGGATTTCACTTTGTGATAAAAGTCAAAGAGCTGGTGTCCGTCCACGAATATCAGGAAGCGCTGGTGATCGCAGTGGATCTCGATCTGCAGAGAGGGAAGCAGATAACAGTCAAAAGAGAGGCACAAGGCTGACAAGACCTCCGAAATGACAAAAGGTTTGTGCCAAGTCCCGTCAGAAATCTGACTCGCATAGCAGGATACAGTGAACCCAACTTGGCACGACCCTCTTCGCTTCAGTAACCTTTTCGACTTTCTATACCTTGTGCAGACAGCAATGACAGACATTCTCAGCCTAGTCATACATTGGCTTCCTAAAGTATTCACTTCCCTTAAACCTTCCCAGTTCATCACATGCCGACCATTAAGCATTTTACGACACTCCAAGCGGACAGACCTGCTAACACACCCAATTCCCTTGTATGTGAATGATTTCCATTTTAAACTCAGAGGTTTGCTTGGATCCATCCGTGCAAGACGTTCTGTGGATAAGCCTTAACATTTGTCGTTCACAGGCATCATCTATTCTACGTTGGAGGGGAGTTGGTTTTTCTTTAAAAAAAAATTAAAAATTTCAAGTGTGCATCATTTTTCTTTTTACTTCACAAACTTTTTATTGGTTTACAACATAAAATCCCCAACACTAAGAAACTTTTCAACCTCCATAAAATATTTTCACAACTTTTTTCATCATACATCGACCTATAGCCAGTTGAATGACGTATCCGTCACGGCCAGAGGGCGTCCGTATCGCTTTCGCAACACTAAGAAACTTCTAGGAGGGTGGCAGGAACCCTGCCACACAAAACAGCAACAAATTTTCCGACTGGTTTACGGCATACGTCACTTCCTCCGTTTCTTATCTTCAACATTGTCACATGACATTGTTTCACCCCAATTAGATTCATTGTCTCATCACTTTTCATCCTTCACAGCCAGTGGAAACAGAAATGTACTTCAATCCAACTCCAGGTGAAGGGGAGAGCAGGATTGTGCTGGTCCTCATGGGAAATGCAGTCTTCCTTTAGGCAAAAGACCACTCTTTTTCTCCCACACTGGCACCAATTTCAACCGAAACTGAAATTTTTTTAGTGTTGCTTTAAAGTTTGCAGGTTTTAAGTGGTAAAGAAGTAAAAAGTGTATTATTTGCACCCCAAAAAACTTTATGTTAGCCTGTGAGACATCTTGCATCGTCTTATGTTTGACTTTTTCGTTTTGTAGCAATTTTCTAGAAAATGCAACTAAAGAAAAGTAATTAAATGGTTCTCCTTTTCTCATTTTTACCCCCCTCAATTAGATCTTTAACTTGGATTCTTTTTTTTTTCACCCATTAATCTATTTTTCTCCTCTACTTGTTAAATTTAAACCTAAGGTAGAAACCAATGGAAACAGAACACCACAAGTGCAGGTTCGACAAAACACAGCAACGAATATGCGAAGCAAACAAGCTCCACTGTTCAGAGTAAAAGAAACATCCCCTGCCAGTAATAGGTGTGTTTCCACAAAGCCCTGAGCAGAAATGAGCCTTTTCACTGTGAAACCGCAGCTCATCATGTGTCCGTCAACACGCTTCCAGCTCGACTCGAACCGGAGCTTTAATCTCGTGGCTCCAGCTTCCGACCGTGGACCCACCACAAGCAGCAACTTCTAATCAGGGACAGACATGGCAGCGAGAAGCTGAGCGTGCAACATCACGTCTTCTTACACATTTAATAAACAAATATATATATATAGATGAACTCGTAAGTTCAGGAGAGTTTTGAGCATGTCCTAATTTTATCTCAGAGTGATGCAACATCCTTGATTTATCAGAGCGAAACACAAATGAGCAACCAGGTCTTAATGTCTGACACTTAATGGTGAGTCACAGCTGTTCAACCGGAGCCTCGTAGCTTCCAGCAGGACTCATCCTGTGTGCGAGCAGCTGATGCCGTTTTGTAAACTCCCGGACGCCGGCGGTGTTAACATTATACACACACACACTCACAATGGAGCTCAGCGTTCCTACTGTCTGGTTCAGTTTCAACGCAGCAAGATCCTCTCATGCATTCAAAAAGAAGAGATGCGCCAATCAGAGGTTTTCAGTCCCGGTTTCCGAGCACCAAATTTAAACCCCTTACCCGATTAAAGCTGTTAAAAATCAGTTTACTCCAATGCGACGGTGGGCACAGCCAACTTAGAAGTTAGCTGCAACCGTAAAGCACTCATCACAAATTCGTACTAGGTACGCCTTAGAATAATTAATCTAGTTGCAGCAAATTGTTTCAAGGTTAGTAAAAATACTGAATAAAAACAAAGCTCCACTATTAGTGCATGAGCCAAACCACTGCTCGAATTAGATTTCTACATTCCACTTCCTGTTGCGCGCTCATATGCAACCAGGACTGGTGGGAGAAAGAATATGAAGTCAAGATGCTTCAAAGCAGAAAAATGCAGATTCCAAAAGCCGTCATCTTCCTCTTTCCTCACAATTTTTGGACAACTCACTGACACAGAAAAAACTGGAGCGTCTTCTTTCCGCTTCCACACTGAAGAGTGTTGTCTTGCACTATTTGTTAATACTCATGTATAGCATTCAATATTCTCATTTAAGCACCCGGTCTGGGCAATGGTTGAGATTACAGGAGCACAGAGGAGCACATACCTTGAAAGGCTGGTCGGGGATAAAAGGAAAGTAGTCAGTGGACGCCTCCTCCTTCGTCCATCTTCCTGAGATGCGGGCACTGCGCATAAACTGCCGGTCGTTAAAACGGGCGGTGAGTTTCAGGGCAACATCGAACAACGGAGCCTCCTTCTCCGAATCCCGTCCGCAGGTCAGGCTGACGTCGAAGCTGAAGAGACAATGAACAAGTTGGTTTTTCGAAAAAGAGAATCAGCCATAGGGAAAGTTTTGTTGGCACCTAGGCTGAATATTTTCTAAAACCCTTTGAAACCCACAGATATTCTACAGAAACTTATCGGTAGATTCCAACGGATCCTTGTTTCGATATGTCCCGGAGGTTAGAGAACATTTCCGCACCAGCCAATAGACGGGTTTTGAAACACATCACAGATCCTCTACCTGACTACAAGCCTTAGGGGCCTTTTCCATAAATCATTCTTTGTTTTTATGACAGAATCAGTCAGTTTTTATTACTTGGTCTCATCTGATCAAAGCACAGTTTATTTTATTTTCCTGGCATCACTTACAAGCAAGCATTTGTCATGATAATGTTATGAGGCTGCAGGATAAACAAGAGACCCCAGAGGCCAGTTGATAACAAGTCTAGGTGTCACATCATTTATTCCCCATGAAAACATGTTAAAGAACAATTATTCAACGTGTGTTTGGTATATTGGATTGAATCAAGCAACTGCATTCATTTTAAGTTTTTTTTTTTACTCCTCTTTAGAAATGAGGGCAATAAATGCGTCAACAACAAAAGCTGATCTGGAAAAAGACGGATAAATAATTCTGCTGTTGCTGTGCAAGAGCAAACGAGCGAGTGTGAGATTGTTAATTATGCAAAATCCCTGATGCAACAGTTTCTGTTTATCCTCCCTCCCCTCCAGCTGGGCGGCTCATACATAGTCAAGCATCAAATTTCCAAGATGTGGGAAAAACAAAAATAAAGACAGACTGTTGGAGCAGACTCTTTGAATCCTCTGCCTGCAGTAGCAAAGATGAGGTCATTGGGATTTTTTTTTTCCTTTTTTGTTCCATGAAGTGTTAGAAGACACACCCAAACAAAATTCTGCCTCACTAGGTCTTCTTGTTCCTCACATTTTCCATCCTCCTCTCTTCTCTGTCCTCCCTGCTGGTCAGGAAACACCCCATCTCTGCGGGGTTTTTTTTATTTTATTAAAGTCAAAATGCCCGAACGTCATAAAGTGGATGTGTAAGTTTGACAAAAGTTGAAAACAAACAAACAAAAGGATTTCTAATCAAGCAATGGATCGAGTATTAAACCCAGAAAGCATGCAGACAGAGCTCCTCTCACCTGTGCGGCTCCAGGTCCACCATCCCCATCACTATGATCTTCTTCCCTGGTCGCATCCCGCCGCGTATGCGCCCGTTGAACGGCACCGTCTGCGCGCGCGCACACACACGCACGCACACACACACACACACACACACACACACACACACACACACACACACACACACACACACACACACACACACACACACACACACACACACACACACACACACACACACACACACACACACACACACACACACACACGTCAAGCGCTGCGTGCCAGCACAGAGCCTCCAACACATCGCGCACTCCTTACCAGCAGGCTGGGCGATTCCTCCTTATCCGGCGAGATCAGACCGGGGTTCCCCAGCGAGTCGTTCAGCGTGTGATCCTCGTCCACGCTCATGTTCTGGAAGGAAACAAAAGAGTAAGCAGTCGTGGATCCCGCCCCCACCCCGTACCCAGACAGGAGTGAGGTCAGCGACCCAGCGTGGGGCTGCAGGCCCCTGATCACTGCTGCATCCTGCTGTGGCCTCGCCTGAGCTTCCTATAATGAACTGAGCTGATCGTGTTAGGAGCGCCGCGCGTCCACAGCTGCTGCGTGGACGCGCGTATCCACATCATCCGGGCGAGACCCCCCCCCCACGCACCGTCGGATGACTGCTGAATGAAAGAGGAGTCTCCGGATCGCGTTTACAGGGAGTTCCGCGTCCAGATAACGGTGCGCGTATAAAACCAACCCGCCGCGTTAGGCGCGAATACACGCAAACCTCCACGATCCTCTGGCCAGGCTCCCAAAATACTCACTATTCCGTCCTTTTCTTCTGCCTGCACCGCCATCTTGAGCCGAACAGCGCAGGTTGCGAGCGTGGCGCGTCTGCGTCTTGGGACGTGCCTCAGGAGGGTTTCCCAGCTCGCTGCGTCCCCGACGTCCGCGCTCCAGGTCCTCTGACAGGGGGGTGGGAGAAGAAAGAGCGCAGCGTTCCAGCAGGAGGTCCCCTCCTCTTTACCCGCCCAGGAGTGGGTGGACGCGCCTGCTGACGTGTGCTTTATAATAATCAGAGACCGAAAGCTTTAATCCCCGTCTGGTGGAGAGGGATAATCATGGCGCAGATCTCCCTCCAGCCTCCAGCCAATTAGGCGACGCGCTCTTTGGGTTGCGGTCCTGCAGGTGGTTCCAGGTTTATGAGCTTCAGAGGTGATTTTGAAGTGATTAGGTGAAACGTCCAGATCGTAGCTACAACACGTATCAGGGCCGATATCAATGCGCGCTAAGGTGCATAAAATACGCAAAAGAAAGCTCCCAACCTACTAAGGAGGATAAGATTCAGAAACCTCTTTCTCCTTTCCTTTCTCTCCCAGACCAATTAAACCTGTTCTGGTTCTGTCAGTTTTGGGTTAATCGAGCTTCACTGCCCCGCTCTGGACATTTAGAGACATTACACCAGTTCCGCTCATTGATCTGGGAGGCTTCTCTATTATTGCATTCAGGGATGAATGTAAATCGTATTATACATTATTTGCTTTGTAGCCATCAGTTGAAAACTGCATTTAAGGCAGATTCAAGATTCAAATCTGCTCCTGCAGGTTCTGGTTAGATCAGATCACATTATTAATTATGCCTATATGAGACCAAACTGTGCTTCAAATGAAGGTGACGTTTAATCGGCTTATTTTTATATTAAGAACCAAAATTAAAACTTCTAATTTAGGCACATACTGGATTAATTCAATTGCATTCATTAATGTTTTATTAAAAAGTTTATTTTAAAAAAACTCAATTTTCTGCTTCGAGTTAAATAAAAACATGGACGTCTAAGATTTGATTACCCAAGACAAAATAAAATATATATATATATATATATATATTTAATCCGACAAATGAGCCTTGTAACATTTTCCAATTTACTTTATATGACTGCATAACACTGTTCAAACCAAACGAATTATATATATATATATATATATATATATATATATATATATATATATATATATATATATATATATATATATATATATATATATATATATATATATATGTATAATTTATATACATTTTTGCTGGAGGAACACTTTAGTACTGAGTAACAGGCTCAGAAAATGACAAAAATGAAAGAGCTTTTTTCTTTATTTAGCTGAGAGACTAACTGTGGAGGGTTCAGACATGTAAACTCCAGCTACTTCCAGTAGGCAAGTGAAGCGTTAAGCCCAAGGACCAAAGACTGAGGCAGACACAATGGGGGACTAGAACCAGCAACTCACCAATTGCAGAACGAATTTTCACTTTCCAGCCCACCATCACCCTTTTATTTTGATGAAGTAGTAAAAACTAGTGTGTACAAGAGCTTTTTCCTAATGCAACAGTAAATTAAATTTGTACTTCAGAACAGTCGGTACCATCGTGGTACTCTTTGTATAAGGTGATCAATGGTTAAGTTAAGACATTAGCCTCTAGGCTGCTGCTGACAGGTTTAAGTAAATTGGATAAATCCACATTAATCCCTACCTGCTGGGACCTGAAAATTAAATATGAGAGTTTCATTTTGCTGTCATGGTTTTAGTCAAATGTCTGACCTACATGCAGAAAGCAACTCAAAAGATAATAATCAGTAAAAGATTATTTATTAAACAATAGTCTGGGCACAGGTAATGAGATATTAGGGCAGAAATGGATCCAGAAGGAGGGAGTAGTAACCTTGGGCTCTGGAAGGAGAAGACTGGTGAGTTTGCAGAGCAAAGATGTCTGAGTGATCAGTACAACAGAGGGAAGCTTACAGGGTGAGTAGTGAGCAGTCCACCAGGGAGGGTTTAGTCAGGCTCAGAGTTGTGCTGGAGAAATCCAAGATCGTCAGTGGTTCTGAATCCAAGGCTTCTTGCAATACAGAGGTAGAACGGAGAGGCAGCTGAGGTGTATTTCATGGGAGGCCAGAGAACAATGCTAGAGCTGACAGGCAGTGTGGACGCTGGTGGGGGAGGAGTGAGAGAGGCGGATGACAGCAGCTTGCAGAATGCAATGAGTCCAAAAACAAAAGGAACCAACCAGAGTGTCACTAGACACAGAAAATACTAGTGAGACTCAGAGGTAGGGCTTAGTGTTACAGCTAGGCACTGGGAGACTTTTTTGTCTTCTTCTGCATATATTTTATTGGCGGTTTGCAAACAATGTGTGGTGTGCATTACCGCCACTTACTGGAAGGGAGTGTGGGTCAAAATGCTTAATGCTTTTCTTTGTTGTGTGTAATGACCATTTTCCTATATTATGCCTTCATATGTCTTGTTTCCTGCTCCTTCCCTGTAACTACCTTCATTCCGCAAATAAACAACAAAACAAAACAAAAAAACAACTAGATAAACAAATGAATAAATACTTTTTACAAAAAAACTAACAAAAAATTAGTAAAATAATAAAAAAACTCTCAATGTCCACAATCTAATAACAATTTGAATATTTTTGCCTCCTTTATATTTCTTTGTTTCTTCTAAACTCTTCCATCATGTATTTTCTCTGCTGCTCATATCTTTTACATGTTAAAATTACATGTTCAATTGTTTCTGTTACGTCACAATAGTTACAATTTCCGGTTTCATGTTGATTTATATTAAATAGTGATCTGTTAGATCCAGTATGTCCCAATCTCAGTCTTCTTAATAATCTTTCTTCATTTCTGTTTGTCCTTGTTGCTGTCATCTCTTCCACTGTCCTTTGAATATTATAAAACCATCTCCCTTTGTTGTCTTCATTCCATTCCTTCTGCCAACTTTCCGTTAGTTTTTGTTTGATACTATTCAGATTTACTAGTTGTTATTGGGAATGTGATTTGTCCTGTTGTTGCTCTTTTCGCTTCCCTTTCTGCTGCTTCATTTCCCTCCACCCCGATGTGTGCTGGTACCCATATGAATGTAGTTTCTAACCCCATCATCTTTATTCTAAATAGTATTAATTGTATTTCTAATATTATGTCCGGCCTGCTTTCTGAATGACTATTCTGTAAACGTAGGGGTGCTGAGCTTGAATGTGAACAGACTATTGTTTTCAATGGTTTGATTTCTTCTACCCACTGCACTGCTAATAATAATGCTAACATTTCACTGGTGTATACTGATAATCCATTTGTGATTCTTTTTGCTTGTCTTATGTTAAACTCTGCTATGACTATTGCTATTCCTATTTTTCTTGTCTGGTCTTTTGATTGATCTGTATAAATCTGAACATAATTATAATATTTATCTACGTATTTCTTGGTTTGTATTTATCTGTGTATGAACTGTGTATAAATTAAATTTAAATCCTTTTTCTTTTTCATGAGTGTTAAATCCACTTTTGCGTTTGGTAATATCCACTGTTATCGTTGGAAATGGTACTATCGGACCTATTATTTTCTTGAAATTCCTCTACTCCTTTCCAATCACCCACCCAAAACTTCAAGTTTCCCTTTTTTTCTTTTCCCAACTTGTTTGTAAAATGTGTAATGTTGGATGATCTGGATTATTTCCCCGTAAATGTATCCAGTAATTAATTGCTAGTTCTTCTCAATTCTAGTGAAATTTCTCCCATTTCTACTTAAAGTGCTGCTATTGGTGTGGTTTTAATTGCTCCAGTACATATTCTAAGTGCTTGATGTTGAACATTATCCAGTTTTTTTAGATGAATTTTTGCTGCTGATGCCTATATTATACTGCCATAATCTTTATTTGATCTTATCATACCTGTGTATATTCTCTTTAATGATATTCTGTCTGCTCCCCATTAATTTCCTTCCAAACATCTCAGTATATTTAGGATTTATTTACATTTATCAATAATTTTCTGGATGTGGATATTCCGTTTAATTTTTTTTATGAAACCATATTCCTAAATTTTTTTTATTGTTTACTCACTCTATTTCTTGCTTATACATTTTCAATTGTTTTAGTTCTATAATTCTTTTTTGAGTAAATATCATTGCTTTTGTTTTACCAACTGAGAAACCCCTATTCATATGCCCATCTCTCTATATTATTTATAGAATTTGGATTTTCTTTATAATAAATTCTACCTTTTTTCCTCTTTTCCATATTGCGCCATCATCTGCAAAAATTGAGCAACCCATACTCTTCTCAATCTCATTAAAAACATAATTTATCATCAAAGAAAGGGCTAATTATGCTTCCTAGTGGTGTTTTCAACATCATATCTATTTTAATATTCTTTTCCTATCTTAACATGTATTTTTCTTTTTGACAAAAAGTTTGGAATCCTCTTAAATATTTTTCCTGTAACGCCTAGTTCTTTTATTTTTTGATTTCATTTTCTAGACATAAAGCTGCATCATATGTATTTTGTCCTTTTCTATATCCACTTTGAAATCTTGAAATATATTGTTTATTATTTAAATAATATGCTAATCTTTTATTGATCAATTTTTACATTATCTTACACATATTTGATATTAACGCTATGGGTCTATAATTTTCTGGTTTACTGTTATCTTTCCCTGGTTTTGATATGGGTATGATTATTGACTCTGTCCAGCTCTGTGGCAGCTTCCCTTCTTCCCAGATTTTATTGTACAGCTCTTAGATGGTTTCTTTTGAATGTTCGCGGAGATGATCATTAAATACCAGATCTGATCTTTTTCTGGTGCTGTTTTCTTTGTTTTTCTCAGAGCTCTGTTTTTATCCTAAATGGTGTATTTAGTAAATTATCATTTTCTTTATTGTTTTCTTGTAAATATTTATAGTTTAGTTTACTTTGTTCCCTCAATTATTTCCCCTCCTTACTAATATGTATTTTACAAAAGGTTTCAGCTAATATTTCAGCATTATCATTATCTTGAATTTTGGGTCCTTTATCAGTATTTAATATTAGAAACTCATACCCTTTTTGCACCATAAATTTTTTTAAATCTTTTTCCATAGTTTTTTATATTTATGTCTCTTTTCCTATTATATTACAAAAAATTCTCCATTAGAGTTTCTTTGCTTCCTTAATTTTCCTTCTTACTGTTGCTTGTTTTCTTTTGTAATCAATAATATTCTGGTAAAAAATGGTTATTTTTAAGTGCTTTAAATGCTTTATTTCTTGGTTTTTATAGTTTGGTTACATTCATTGTTCCACCATGGCACCATCTTTCTTTGGTGTCCTCCTCCTCTTTTTTAACCGATTGTTCTGTAGCCTCTAGTATAATGTCGCAGATATATATACATTTATATTGTTTACATCTGCTTCCATATCTACCTTTTGTAATTTTGATCACTAATATATCTAAATTTATTCCAATCTGCTTTATTAAAGCTCCATGACTTGTATCCTTCAACATGTTACTCTCTGGTTTTATTCCTGTTTTAATTTTAATAGGGTAATGATCGCTACCATTAGTTGTATTTTTGTCAGCATCCCATTCACAACTATGAGCTAATGAGTTTGAAACTAATATTACATCTATGACTGGTTCTGTTCTGGTTCTTATATTGATTCTAGTTCCTCTATCGTCATTATTACAAACTAAGCTTTTAATTTCCATAATCTCTTCAAGTTCCTGACCCTTTATTTCATAAATTTTGCTCCACAATGTACTATTAGCATTAAAATCCCCACACCATATTATCTTTTCTTCTGAATAACCCATTAATTTATCCATTGACTCTAGAGATATATTTTTACATGGATTATAAAAAGTTATTTGTTAGGAAAATGATCTAATTTCATTTACTTATGAATTTATTTGAAAGGTTGTGTTTTCACATTATTACTCTGTGTGTTCTTTGCTCGACTTCTTTCTTTCGTGGTACATTATTAACTGTTATTTGGGTGTTTGCCTGAAGATTAGAAACACTTACACATTCCTGTGTTAACATCTTCCTGATAAGGCTGATTTGTAACGGTCAGTCTTGTGACCTTATAATGGCATGTCCCCAGAAGTCCCAGGACATATTGTGGAAAGGTTATTAATCAACTGTTTGTGTGGCTGTGTGAAAAAGCCCAACCTCTTTCCTTGTAAACATAATACAAGGCAGTTGGGGACTGAGAGCCGGCGGAGTTGATCACACAGTGTTTGACAGCGGTGTTCCGCGCCAGGGTCTTCACCGCTCTTCTGCAGATAAGTAATTTATGTCTCTGGTTGATTCTTTGCAGATTGGGAAACAAAATAGACCCAACAGTATTATCTTATGTTTTTAATCGTTTTCGCATATTTCAATCACTATATATTCTAAATGTAATCCTTTCCCTAAATGTGTTCCCTAATGTATTCCTTTCCTTTCCCTATTTGATATTGTATTCCTTGTTTTATAAATATTACACACTCTCCTCCATTTCCCTCTGGTCTATCCCTTCTTATGCAATCATACCGTTTAATGACAAAGTCTAATATTGATTTTAACCATGTTTCTTGTATACATATTATTTCTGGGGTTTCCTTCTAATTTATCAACAGATGTATTAAACTCTTGTCCATTTGCTATAAGGGTGCTGGCATTCCATAGTAATATTAATATGTAGCTTTATCACCTGCTGTCGCTGCTCTCTCGTCTATTTCCAGCCCTTTGTTTAAATTTTCCAAAGTATTTTTTTAAAATCCCAAAAAATCGTTCAGCTTCCCTTGCAATTATTTTAATGTGCTCCGTCCTGTGTTTAGCTTGGTCTGTGCAGTTGATGACATAAGCTACAGTAGCTCCTCTCTCACATAATACACAATAATCCCGATAGGCCTGATGTTTAAATACCTACACATCCTAAAAAGTAATAAAATTGGACAATTTTTTTATTTTTTTTACAAAGTTTAGATCTTAATGTCCACAAATCATGACAGAAGGAATGTTTTAGTATGAAAGATTGATGTTTAAAAAGCAATTATAACTGTAATTGTTTGAAGTCATATGAAAGGGGAGAACCTACTGAGTCTAACTATGCCATCCATTGTAATGACTACAAATCCCATGTAACATCATCCTCATGCATTAATCACGTTGTAAGAGGCAGAGAGAGCGCAACAGTTCTCTTAGCAAGTTATTGCTAGCAGGGTGGTTTCCTTTGACAAACAAAGGAAAAACCAGGCAAGGATAGAAGTGTCTTTTTTTCACATTTACACAAAACTTTGACATTGGGAGCAGATTTTCTGAAGTCTGGAGATGCCTGTAGACACTTGACTATTCTATAGGTGGTTTTCAGTCACGTGATTCTGATGATGCGCAAAATTCAGATGGGGGTCAAGAAGTACCAGAACAGTGTTTGGAAATTAATAAAAGTGAGTAAAGAAAAGAATTTGGTTGATTCTGCACCTACCAAGGATTATGAAAAATTAGAAAAACATATTGGATATGATCCGTGCACACTGAATAAAGGGTTTTTCACACTTGTTGTCAGACTTTCCTGGTGTAGACCTCCTCCTACACCGCTGACCAAATGAAGGCATACAGGAGTCTGGAGGCGGATAATTACTCTGTATGTCGTTGGGACAGCACTGTATGACTGCCGTTTTGTTTTTTCTCACGTGACTAAATTTACAGCTATTAAATGTGGCTTATTAAACATCAGATCTCTCTCCTCAAAGTCCTCATTAGTTAATGACTTAATTCTTGATGATCCAATTGATTTGTTTTGACTCACAGAAACCTGGCTGCACAAAGGGGATTATATTAGTATCAACCAATCAACTTCCTCTAATTTTTCAAAATTTCACATTCCTTGAAGTACTTAGAGAGGTGGATGAGTAGGAAGCATTTTTCAATCGGATTTATTAATTAATCACAGGCCAACTAATAATTATAGTTCTTTGGAACATTTAACCCTTAGCCTTCCTTATCCAATCTCTAAAAGAATTAAACCACTTCTGTTTGTTATTTTATATCGTCCTCCAGGTCCTTACTCTGAATTTATAGATCAGATCTCAGATTTTTCATCAGAATTAGTGTTAAACACTGATAAAATCATTATAGTGGGAGATTGTAACATTCATGTTGACACCAAAACTGTTAGCCTAAATGTGGCCTTTACTGCCATTTTAGACTCCATTGGATTCACTCAAAAAATCCAGACACCTACCCACTCTCTTGTCACACTTTAGACCTTGTGCTGACTTATGCCATTGAGGTTATAGTGCTGCCTCATAACCCTCTCCTTTCTGACCATTTTTTGATAACTTTTGAGTTCTTTTTAACTGAGTACTCAAAATCTGAAAGAAAATTTATTTGCAGTAGGTGTCTATCAGACAATGCTTTTGCAACCTTTAAAGAAACCATTCCACCTTTAATTTCTTCAGTATTTCGGAGAAACGCAGTGGAGGGCATAAAATTAATTTCATACCCTACACAGATTGATGCTGTTGTTCATAGTGTTACATCCTCATTGCGTGTTACATTAGACAACGTAGCCCCCATAAAAGGAAAGTGATTACTCATAAGAGGTTGGCTCCCTGGTTTAATTCAGAACTTCGTACCTTAAAGGGAAACACCAGGAAATTGGAGAAGAAATGGCAGTTTTTGCTTTTGGAGGATTCCGATTTATCCTGGAAAAACAGCGTGCTTCTGTAGAAAAGGACCCTTTGCCAAGCTAGATCTGCATATTTTACATTATTAATAGAACAGAATAAAAACAAGCCTAGGTTTGTTTTAATACAGGGGCCAAACTTACGAGAAATAAAAACTCTGTTGTGCCTTTCATTCCTCCAGCTCTTAGCTGTAGTGACTTTATGGAATGCGTTATTGTGAAAATTGAATATATTAAAACTAAATTTGATGGCATCCTCCCAAACATAAGTACTACCTCAGTAAGCAATGAGGTACTGAATGTGGCTCTGGAGTCTGATCTCTGTTTGAAGTGTTTTGTTCCAGTTGAGTCTTCTGAGCTTTCAATAATAATTTCTTCATCTAAGCCCTCAACTTGTATGTTCGATCCATTCCCAACAAAATTGTTTAAAGAAGTATTTCCTATTATTATTACCCCGATTTTGGATATGTTTAATTTGTCATTAGTGAATGGCTATGTACCAGAGACTCTTAAGGTAGATGTAATAAAACCCCTACTTAAGAAACCTTCTCTTGATTAAGAAGACTTAAAAAATTAAAGACCCAAAATTTAATCTTCCTTTTTTATCTAAAATACTTTAAAAAATTGCTGCTAATCAACTGAGTATTTGAGGAATATTGACCTATTTGAAGAATTTTAGTCAGGTTTCAGAGCTCATCATAGCACTGAGACAGCTGTCCTCAAAGTCAGACAATGGACTCGTGTCTATTCTAGTTCTGTTAGATCTCAGTACTGCTTTTTACACAGTCAATTACATTATCCTCAATGAAAGGCTCGAACACACTGGGGGGATCAAGGGAACAGCACTAGGCTGGTTTAAATCATATTTGTCTGATAGATCGCAGTTTGTTCATCTAAATGACAAGTCTTCTCCGCATTGTAAGGTTACTTGTGGAGTACCACAGGGTTCTGCACTTGGCCCAATTCTATTTACTATATACATGCTCCCTATTGTTAAAATCATCAAGCAGCATGTTGTTAATTTCCACTGTTATACTGATGATACACAACTGTATTTATCTATAAATCCTGATGAATCAACTAAGTTTGGTAAATTACAGGCAAGTCTAGAGAACATACAAATGTGGATGACTTTAAACTTTCTGCTCTTGAACTTTGAAAAGACATGTAGAGAATGTTTTTTTTTTTTGTAAAATAATAAAAAAAATTGATTAGTTAAATGGCCATTTTATATTTTGTATGTTTTTCTTTGACTGTTATGTGCATACTTTGAGAGGATTGTTGAAGTAGTGGCATCACCTGAATGCGTCAGCGGTTAGTCATGTGATGCACTTAATAAGAAATGTGAGCTTTTTCATTCGGTGTGTGCGAGACAAACTTCTGTGCAAGGACAACAAAAGACTGCAAAATGAAGAAATGGATTTGTAGCTACTCCTAACTGTCAAGTTTAAGGTGCACACGGTATGGAGATTTTTTGTTGTATATTTGTAAATTCTGTTAATGGGAGCATGGCGTTTTCGCTAATATGTATTTTCCACCATGTATTTTCTTTCAGTGTTCACGGTGGTCTTGGCTTTATAACTAATAAATTTCTGCAATAAACTTTTAACCATCAGTTAAGAAAGGTTGAGAACAGCTATAAGACAGAAGTTGTTATCTTTGGACCAGAACCTCTAAAGAAGAAACTGCTTAGTCAACCCCTTAAACTGGATAGCATCAAATTGGCCTCTGGTAACAATGTAAAGAACCTTTTAAAGAACCTGTTATTTTTGGTCAGAATATGTCTTTCAAGTCCCAGTTCTGATTACTCCTTATGTACCTAACAGAGCACTTTGCTCTCAGACTGCAGGTTTACTGGTGGTTCCTAGAATCTCTAAAGGCAGAATGAGAGGCAGATCTTTTAGTTATCAGGCTCCTCTCCTGTGGAACCAGCTCCCGGCTTTAGTCCATGAGGGAGACACCCTGTCTAGTTTCAAATCTAGCTCGAGTTTGTTCAAGCCTGTCCCACCTGCTCCCGCAATAAGTCCGGGAACAAGCCACCCTCTGGTCTTCTCCAACCCCTTGAGATCCCTCTCCGACCCTGGTCCCACATCGCTATTGACTTCGTTACCTGGCGTCAACACTTATCAATAACAGTAAGCCTCATATCAGATCATCTCCGCACTGGTTTCAACTACTCACCTTCTCCGTCTCACCTCCAGAAGTCTCCGGTTTCCCACGTCGCTCTCAGTTACCTGGATTCCCCTTCCGTTCCCTACTGTGATCATTGCTTTCTGCCTCAACACACATCCACATTCATTAATAAACTTTGTTATCATTGTACTTCTGAGACTCCTCTGTTTATCTGGGTAAGGTACCTGAAAATTATGAGAATCTTGAATGTGCACCTTTAAGTGCTATGGTGGTATCCATGTGTTTCTTTTAGTATGATAAGTAGAGAGCATAATAGGCTAGCCAGACAGCATTGTTTGAATGTTGTGGAACTTTGATTAGCATGTACTTGAAGATGGGCGTAATCCAAATGTCTGGAGTGTGTTTGGAGACAGACAGACATTGAAAGTAACGGAAAAAGTTTTGTAAATATTTTTTTTTTCAGTTTATTACAACATGCTTATTCACAAAATTATGATTGTTGCAAATATTACTCATGATATATATACTGTCATGGGGGTAACTAGGCATTCAACCGTGCAAATGAACACGTTAAATGTCTGTATATATGTCCAGACAAGGTGAGTACAAACACAGAGATTCTGCTCCCATCGATGCCCAACAGTACAGAATCAAGAATCAAGAAACAAGAATCAAGAATCAAGAATCAAGAATCAGCTTATTTATATAGCGCCAACTTACAACAGGTGTCGTCTCAAGGCACTTCACAGAAAATCAATTAAAATCAAAGATACATTCTAACAAATCAATTTGAAAAAGTTTCCAATCTAAGGAACCCCAGCAGATTGCATCGAGTCATTGACTTGCAGCATTCACTCCTCTGGAATCAGCAGGCAGAAACAATGGCTTGTGTTGTCGTTGACTTTACAGCAATCC